>LPNX010852281.1:28049-75972 GCA_001517045.1 Pseudotsuga menziesii | reverse complement strand
AACAAGGAAAATACAATAAAAATAGATATATAAAACAAATAGAACAAAAAAATTATTTAAGCCCTTCATGTACATTGTAGGCCATATGAAACCAACACATTGTCCAAAATACAAAATATGCAAATATTCTATCTTTCGACCTAGCTTTCAATCTACACATTCGATTTGTTCATTCCGCCTTTCTCCTAAATAATCCTGCAAACACAAACATTCCAAAAGAAACTAGCATAAGATAATTGAGTAACCTACTTACCTGACCATTTGCACCGATCGGATGATCGACAACGTAGGATGTGACCGTTCATGCGAGCCAAGTCATCCGATCGGTACAAATGGTCGGTTAAGTAGTGAAATCCTAAGATAATAAGGAAACTCCAGTTCTTATTTGCGAAAGTAGAACAATGTCAAAATCAAGTTACATATAAACAATCTAAACATTGATATGAAAAAAAGGCATTAATACGCAAAACACTTTGCCCATAAGTTTCGTTTGCTATTGAATTTTGACTTGATTATCTTCATATCTAATTTATGCCCAATTTACAACACTCAAGTCGACTTGGATGAATCTCAAGTTAGATTTAAAGCCTGGCATGATTATAGTCGTACATTCCCATGATCTATGCATTACGCACATGAAATTCTGTTTTTGTTATCCATCAAATCTTAGGTATCCGCCTAAGAATAGGGTGATCAGATCTGTTTGTTATAACTCCTTTCAACGCACACAAAAAAATGGAATCCAGTTAATTACTCAAATTGATATTTCGGTTTGGTTAGTTGGATAAGGAAGAAGATTTTATGCTTGAACACTACCGTTAAGGATTCTTGTTAGAATAAATTATTACCTATCGTTGTGTGGATCATTCTATTAGATAGACCCGACTTATGACCCACTAAACTCATGCTGATCCAATAAAAATCGCAATATGGAACTCGTCATTTTCCAACAGAGTAAATCCCTGCATGTTAGGTAGCATATATATCGCTGAAATTCTATGGCACTGGTTGATTCGCTGAACACCAAGCCAAAAGAAAGGATTTAGGAACACCAGTAATCAACTACTGCCTACTCATGCAGCTGTCAAATAAACCCATACGGAATCTATGAGTATGATATCATTTCAGCTATAGTGACATAACTGAAGTTAAATAATAATGCAATTTGTGGCCATTTAGGGTTTTCCCTCCTCTATACTTGATCTACATGCCCTCATTTCACTCTCTTCATCATCCTCAAGTTGCCTCCAATGTAGTGAAATCCATAGCATTGGATGGCAGCATTCAAGAAACACCTAAGCTGCAGAGCTAATTCTCAATAATCCCTTATTTATTGCATGGAAATTTGAATGAACACCATATCTACGACGCCTTACTCAGCCCTTGGTGGGACTCGCCATTGGAACCTGTGCATCTCGAAAGCCGCCTCATCTAATTTTGCTTATGTTTGTTTTATGCTGATGGCTGGTATAATGAGCATTAAGCCGACTCAACTGTACAATTCGGGATCACCAGCAGCATGGAGTGTTGAGACCATTGAAGCTATTTAGCGAATAACATGAATAATGTATCTCAAATAGAATCATTATTGTTTGGTTTCACACAATTAATAATTTGAATATGGATTTTATTGAAATGATATTGGATTGATTTCATTTATATTTATTTGAAGAAAACTATTTTGGCTATAACACATATATATATTCCATGTTTTATGTACCAAATTTGTATACGCCTTGTCGAGTGATTGAAATGAACCATAGAATTTGACATCATCTATTTATTCCATGAAAGATCGTAGAGCTGTTACAGTTTCTTCATATTTAATAGATCTCCTCTCATAAGATTCATTATTGTCCTTGCATAATATTGTGTAAGATTCCCATTCGAAATGGACTAATTGCCCCTTTTCTGTTTTAATGATGCAAGTGGAGGTCAAATGATATCAAACTCTTCACAAAATTGTTATTGTAACTTTTTGTGATTAAGCTGTCTTAATAAACACTATCAACAATGTCGCTACAACTATTGATGAGCACTATAAATGGAGTTTTGGTCTTGGTGTTTTGACAAACATACAACTAATTACTCTGAACTTTTCTTATTGGAAAAATGTGGTTTCATTGGGTAATATTTGGTAAGTTAAAAAGAAGCATAGAAAACTAATTTAATTCACATAAGTAAACAACCTTTAAATTTACTCAACAAACAGTAAATTACTGATTAGACTTGTACTTGCATTACAAGAGAAATGAGTTTATATTTACATGAGGTCTCAAACCTAACGATAACCAACAATTTAGCGTACTTTAATATCTGAAGGTGAGGGTCAATATGTTAAAGAAGAGAATCCTATAGCATACGGCTGAGTTCCCCTTTGTCAAATGGAAATTCCATAACGAAATTTGGGCTACGTTTACCCGTATTCATATAGTTTGGATGTTAGTACTTGGGAAACCACACACAACAATTGATCGTGGGTGCATCAAATTCTCTGATCATGGGTGCATCAATCCTCGCGCAACTGAAGTGAAGCCAGAGAAGTAGTAGTGACTTGGGAAAGAGCGTTGTGCAGTGGGTAAGCATTCCTTCATGATTTTCCTCTCGGTGAATCATTAACTCCCATTTGATGTTGATCATGTCGACAACAATTGAAGGGATTTCAATGACGCTAAAATAAGATCAAATTAACCTTGCACTATTTACCTCACCAATCTTTATAAAGTTTTGATGGCCCATTATTCTTTGGTAATATGTTCTAAAAATATAAATTAGTCATTCTAAATTCCATAACATAATAATCCACATGGCAATAAATTTGATTTCTCTTATACCCGTTATTATAATTTTGTAAAAAAAATGTATCCTTGTTTCTCCTAGATTCGTGGATTAATTTGTGATTTTAAATGACATGACTCTGAGATATTTTAACTAACAATCTCTGTGAAGGCTAAAATCTTGGGCGTGATCCGGTGTTTTAGTGAACTAGTGATTTTAGGCTAACTTCATTACATACTGTTGGCTATCATGGGCAGACCTGGGTTTACTGTATGTAACCAACAACACCCCTAGCTTACTGGTCCTTTCGGTGACAGACCGTGAAGCGGCCTGAAGTCTCACCTGAAGTGATTCTAAAGGGTGGGCCAAGGACTCAAGCATCTTGGACCAGGTTCTATGGCATCCTACTTGCGACTAACAACTCTGCTAGTCGCAGGTCCTCTTTCTCTACGCGTCACATGACCCTCTGCTTGCATCGCATGATCTCAGTGTCTCGCAGCCCTTCTCACCGCAAGATATCTCTCTATCTGGCGCGTAGTCCTTTCCTACGTCGCGCAACTTCCACCAACTCGCGGTGACCCCAGCCTTACCGTGTCGCTGCGCACCAGGCGACACATAACTTTTTCCAACACTAAGTCCTTAACCTCTAGTATCGTGCACCGCAGCTCCTTTTCCAGTGCGGTATCACCTCCCTGCGATACCCTAACCCCGTGGCTCAGTGCACTTAGTGTTGTTCGTGTCGACTTGCAAGACTCAACATAACAGGCTATTCAACACCGCGACTAGTGATTGTTTCAAGCAAAGTATAACTGAACCCGCATACAACATATCAATGGTTTCAACTTATGTCTATCCTTTTATATTATTGCGAATTGAACAATGCATGCATACATTAAACTGTAACAAGGCTCATAAAGTAACTGACAGATGCATCAAATAATCATAGCACAGAAAGAAATCACATAACGCAGGATTTTAACGTGGTTCACCTCCAGGATGGAAGTTACGTCCACAGAACTATGTTTCTATTATAGCTCAGGGGAAGGTAAACATAGTTCTGCTGCACTGCATATGCATCTTAAGATATTCTCTCTTAGATCTCTTTTCTACCTCTATATTGCACCTCTTACAATATACTCTTCCCACTATGTCGATCCCTACGGATCATTACATGAATGCTCTAGGAGCGAGCTACTGGTTACAGTAAGATACTACCACTAATAACAGAACTAGAGCCTGGCTTTTACAACTGTCTAATACTCTACAAAACAACTACAACAGACGAACCAACCAGTCGACTCTCTAACCAACCCTTTTACAGTACAAAATATATCGCTTTATAGGCGGCGCAAAGGTCTCACCATTACAACACTGTGGGCATGTCCCAATAGTAACCCAAACCCTAACTAGTGACAGTCGGTGTATCTATACTTTGAAGTAGCTGCTATCCATCACACCACAGCTCTCTGTGGTCTTCCATGATTCCCGGCTCTGATCATGGGTACTATGCACCGCTTCCCTTCACCACAGCTTGATGCAGTCTTCCATGCTTCCCAGCGCTGACCATGGGTACCAGCGCTACTTCCTATCTGTCCTTTGTCTTCAATGCCTCGGCCTCGTTGCTCCTTTTCCTTTATGAGGTTAGCTGAGCCCTCTTGTCTTTCGCCGCTTCCTTCAATGCAGTGGGTGAGCTCTCTCTTCTCGGCCGCTCAGGTACCATTGTCTTCCTTGACTTCTCTGCCTTCTACGTCATGGGTTTCAGCTCTACTCTGTAGCTGGAAACCTACTATAGTGTCGTAGCTCTACCTCTTATATCTTTTCCAAAACTGTCTATTCGTCATAATAGTAGCTTCTTCTGTAGCTTCGGAAACCTACTCCAACAGTCCCCTAACACTTACTTGTGGCTCGCCCTTGAGCCACTACCAGCGGGCTTCTCCTGCTGTAGCTTCTCCTTGGCTTCATTGGAAGTCCGTTGCAACTTGTCACAAAGTCCTGTGACTTCCATCTGCATTACTCCAACACGCTCTTTATAGTTTCTGTAACTTGGTTCGTTGGGCTCTCTTATATTTCCTGCCCTTAGTCATGGTCTCGCTCTCGTCGCTTCTGAAACTTTTTAAGAACCTTCTAGTGTTTGAAAGGTCTTTCACAGATATCCTTTCCTCTTTATCTGGGTTAGAACTTTTATCACAAGGAAAATCTGTATCTTCTACCCTTCTCAAACATTTCATTCAATCTGGAGCCCTCTATATGAAAGAGATACAAACCATGAATTCCGCTCTGAGAACAAGCCTTTGTCTGTATCTTGAAGTTCTGCTTGCTCAGTTTGTTTTCCCTTTCACTTTTCTTCTCAACAACTCGCTCCAGGTATGCACGACTCTGGTTCTGCATATTTTCATTCTTGAGCTCTGGAACCTCTTGTTCTGCTCTTAGCTGATGAGATAGGTCATCTTCCTTCTCCCGTTGCTTTCTTTTTCTCATTTTTACTTTCTTCCTGGCGGGAGATTTCTTCTCCTCATTCTTCTGCTCTGCTTTCTTATCTTCAGTGATCGGCTCAACGTTCTTCTTCTCCTTAGCAGAGACTTTGGTGACAACTTCTACTTCCGGTGCTTGACTCTTCATCCTTAGCGGCTGTCTGACCTGTGATGTACCTAATTTCACAACCCTGGGTGGCGCCGTCATAGCGGACCTACGGCCACCAGGGTCGAAGCATCTCGGCATGTCTTCTAAAGGTTCATCCTCGGACAGAACCCACTTAGTGGAATCTCCTGGACGTGCAATGGCTTCGAAATCTGGGAATCACAGCACTTTGTAACGGGGTGAACTCTGCACAGGGGACTCTTAACAGGTTACTTTGTAGCTCTCAGGTTTCTGCAAATGTAACCCCCTCGAATGAACAATTTCTGCTTTTATGCCAAAGGAAACAATCCCAGACGCAACAGTCATCTTGACTGAACCCATTGTTCATAATAATTACATGGACAAGACCTCACCCGTCATCCGATCCTCCATAAATGCTGAAATCCGGTCACGTTTCCTAAAAAACGTGTGGGTACAGGCGCCGATCTCGTCAAATATTTTCCAAATCTAGAAAATTAATTATGCTACTGCCAAATCTATAGTAAGGTATACTGGTCATTTCTTCATTAGCTGCCTATTAGAAGGTGACTTGACTAGCCCTCTATCGGTTGCAAAAACTGGATATGTGGCACGGGGAAACATCGCATTGCTGCACTGAAACACCGCATCACTTGCGCAAACAAACAAACGGGTTTTTTTTTTTTTCTTCACAAGCCATATATTGACTTGTGCAAAATGAACCAACCTTATGTGATTCTTCATACTTATAATACTTGTCGGTGTAGACTAGTTCCCGGTGCGATGCCTCCTTTCAACTACACTGGACATCTGCACCACTATAAACTGGATAAGCTAGGGCTGAGAGGTGGGGTGGCTATCGCTATAGAGCTTAAGCCTACTACCATTGATCCATGTGGGAAGAAGCTCCCCGTTTAGCTAGCTGAGCTAAACAGCACCTCCCTCTGTAACTTGTTGTATTTGATATGGCCCCAGCCAATGCGTCTTGAACTTCCCTGGAAACTTAATGAATTTACTGTCATAGAGGAGTACTAGGTCTCCAGTATGGAAAGTCTTAGTCTTAATATGTCTGTCATGCCAAGATTTTTCTCGTTCCTTCTGCACTTTCTGTTTCAATCCGACGGTGAATCTGTCTTCCTCTAGGGCAAGCAACTATGTTAGCCTTTCCTCCACTGTGTCTGTATCAGTCATCCCGATGATCTGAGTGATTCTTAAATTGGGAAGAATATAATCTATAGGCATAACAGCCTCCTGTCCATACACCAAGCTGAAAGGTGTGTGTCCTGTAAGTTTCTTGCATGTGGTCCTATACGCCCATAATACAGCGTTAACTCTGAGGTCCCAATCATTCCTCTAACCGTTGCAGATCTTAGTAAGAGTGTTTTCTAAAATCTTATTAAAGGCCTCCACCATACCATTAGCCTGTGGGTGGTAGGGAGTTCTCTTATGGTGCCGAATCTGGAATTCTTCTGTCAAGGCCTCAATGGTGTGGTTTAAGAAATGTGTGCCTTGATTGCTCATCAAGATTATAGGGCAGCCAAATATACTGATGATGTTCTCAAAGAGGAACTGTGTGGCTGTAGCAGCATCACAATTTCTTACTGCTTTGGCCTTTGCCCACCTGGTGAGGTACTCTATTCCAGTGATAATATATCTCGCACCAGTGCATTTTCCTAGTGGGTTGATAGGACCCACAAAGTCTATAGCCCACTTGTCGAATGCACGCAGCATAACCTGTGGTCACAGTGGCATTTCATCACGTCATGAGGGTTTTCCTACCCTCTGGCAGATATTGCAGCATCTACAGAAGTCCTTGGTGTCCTTATGCAAAGTAGGCCACCATAATCCTGCATCTAAGATTTTCTGCGCAGTCGGATTTTCTACGAAATGACCTCCTGCGGTCCCTGAATGTGCCTCTCTGATAATAGCATCTTTTTCATGCGGCATCACACATCTGTGCAAAATTTCATCTGGTCCTAACTTGTATAGGTGTTCTGCGATTAGGGTGAAGTCTGTTGCTTTAACAACCAACTACTTCTTTTGCTGCTTAGTGAACTCATCAGGTGCTAATCCTGTAGTGAGAAAGTGAATGATATCAGCATAGTGGTCATTCGCAATCTGGATAGAAAACAACGGCGTGTCCGGCAAATTGTCCTCTAGGTTACTTGGCTCTTCTCTTGAGTCTATCTGCGATAGATGATTAGTTCCAGCATTCAATCTTCCTGGTTTAACAATGATTTCAAAATCATACTCCTGAAAGAGGAGTAACCATCTGCAGATTCTCCCCCCTAACACTGGATTATTGACCAGATACTTCAATGCGGAATGGTCAGTAAACATCTTGAACAAGGCACCCAATAGGTAGTGCCTAAAATTCTACAGCGCATACACCATAACTAACCCTTCTCTCTCTATCGTGGTGTAGTTCTTTTCTGCTGTCGATAGCTTTCTACTGGAGTATGCGATAGGGTGATCAATATCCCCTTCTCCTGGTTGTGTTAAGACAACCCCTAGTGCGATGCCAGATGCATCCACATGTACATGAAATGGCTTAGTCCAATCTGGAAATACTAGGATGGGTGCTATAACCATATTTTCTTTAAGTGTGTCTAGACTCTGCTGACATTCCTCATTCCATAGGAATTTTACATCTTTCTTTAGCAATTTCTCCATTGGTGCTGTAATCTTTGCGTAGCCCTTGATGAACTTTCTGTAATACCCGGTATGACCAAGTACTGTCCTCAGTTGCTTGACTGATTTGGGTGCTGGAAGATTTACAATGATGGCAATCTTTGTGGGATCTACCATCAAGCCTTGTCTGCAAATAATGTGACCCAACAAAATACCAAATGGTGCACAAAATATACATTTCTTCAAGTTTAGAGAAATCTGGTACTGCCTACATTTCTCTAACATCAGTCTTAAATCTCCTATGTGCTTGTCAATTAGTCCAAATATAGTCCAATCATCAAAATATACTTCTAGGAATTTATGGATGTATTCTTTAAATACAGCAACTACTACTCTAGAAAATATAGCTGGTGCATTCTTAAGACCAAAGGGCATTACCATATACTGGAACGAGCCCCATTCTGTTGCAAAGGTGGTCTTGGATCGATCTTCTGGGTGTATTCTGATCTGGTGGTAGCCTAAAAATCCTTCGGTGAAGGAGTAAACCTCCTGTCCTCCCACGTTGTCTAATACCTCATCAGTGAACGGTGTTGGGAATGGATCATGAAGCGATGCATCGTTGAGCTTGCATAGATTGACACAGATCCTGATGTCTCCTTTGGTTTTATTCTCTTGTACGACCATGGGGCTAACCCATTCGCTTTCTTCTATAGGCTCAATGATGCCTGCTTCTTGCATCTTATCAATCTCATCCTTTACTTTTTCTTTATACCACGGATTTAGTCTATATGGGCGCTACTTGACTAGTCTAGCATCCTCCTTCAACGGTATCCTCATGACTCCTAGGTCTCCAACTATTCCCTTCATCTCTATAAACTTGGTGGGAAATAGGTCCTGATAGTCATGTAGCAAATCTACAATCTATCCGACTGTTTCATCGTTCCAATATTCTCCAATAGAAGCAAAATTAGGTTTTGTTTCTGTGCCAATATTGATCTTTTTAATCTTAATGGGCTCTGTGATTACTAGAATTTCTAACTGTGGTCCCTTAACATCGCGAGTGCCTTCTGACTCCGGGATGTTGGTGTCGCGAGGATCCTCATCCTCTTCTGGTTCAGATGCAAAATTATAACACTCTAACGCCTCTTTTAGCTGGATAGCCCACTCAGGTTGAGCTGATACTGATATAGTACAATCTTCAAATATCTTACTCTTTATTACTTGTAGGGCCTGATCAACCTTTGGATACTCAGATTCAAAAGCGAAGGTGAGTAGGAAGTTGTTTATCGTAAGCAGCCATGTTGTTGTTCCCTTGCGCAGTTCAGTCTCTGTATACCAGTTCCTTGGAACTGTATCCAACGTATGAACGAATCGGTGAACCCATTCATCCTCGGGAATGTCCGACCAATTCTGTTCGCATGTTTGAATGTGTGATCTGGGGTCACTCTCTCCTGTGTATTTATGTTGGACATACTCTCCGTCGACAGAAAATCTGATCGCCATGAATCTCTTAGTATCATCCCATGATGTGATGTTCTCTTTATGTGCATACCACCTTCTTGCAGGTGTGGCTCGTACTACAAGGTCCATCGCTGTGATCCGCTGCTCATGAGGGATCTGTTGTTCAAACTACTTGAGAAAGTCCTGGATATTTGTTAGACCATGAAAGGATGGAATCTCATTGATCTCTGCACCAATCCATCGCAGTGACTTAGTCAAGTATGCGCACCTGCGCGCTGAGACTTCGTGAAGTCTGTTCTGCCAATTTTCTAAACCAACATCTGAATCTGATGCACCTGAGCTATCGCATTGCCAACTGATATTCCCTTCTGTGGTTGGATTGATGTAGTCGCTCTGGTTTGCGGTCATCTGATAGAGGCTCTCCATGTTATGTGCCTCCTCCTCTGCTCGGATAGGTTCAATATATCTAGGACCCTAAAAAGGATCCAACGGTGCGATGATCCGGATCTGCACGTCCTCAAAGGTCATTTGTCTTCTCTTTCGGTCGATAATGGCCATGTTACCAATCTCCCAATCAATGCCTAGTAATGCCGGATAGGGTCTACTATCACCAATGATTTCTATAACTTCAAAGTCTGCGAAGATGCAAACTCTGTCAATGTCAACTGGCAGGTGCAGTAACTGACCCAGAGGTGATACACGCTGCTGATTAGCTAATCTCAGATGGATAGGTGATCTGACTAACTCAGGGCTACCCATCTGTTCCCATGTCTGCTTAGTCAGAACATTCACGTATGATCCTATATCTAGGATCACCTCATCCATTTCAAATTCTCCAACCTGCACCGTGAGTCGCATCTCTCTTCCTGTTCTTGTATGTCCCGTAATATTATGAATAGCACGCTGTGTACTGCTCACGAAAGAAGATGGCTAGCACTGATCTATGATATGCTGAAGTTCTTTGATAGCTTGCTCATTTCTTACAAGTTTTAGACAACTCCACAGGAAGGAATGTACACTTCCTGTCATCTCGTCCTCATCGCATCTTCCTGATGTGGTAGCCTGCGATGTCTGTACAAGGCTATCGCCACAAGGTGCTTTCTACAATACGCCCCTAGACAGCGGTACCTGTGATCCTGATTGCGTAGGGTCATCAAAGAAAGCCTTAGCTTCCTGAAATGTCTGTTTGTTCTTCTGCAGGTCGAGTGGTGTTCCTTTATTAGGAGCTCTGCGCACCCACTCCTGACCTATGGTATTTTCCATTTCCTGTGATGTCCCACTGGTAGAAACACTGCTGTGAGTCACAATATTGACTCTTCCTAGTCAGCAGCAATAAACTAGATGTTCTGGTGTACTGCTGGCTTAGGTTCTCTGATCTTAGCTATCAAGGTAGGGCACTCCTCTATAGTATGATCATAATATTTACAGTAGTTACAAGTGGTAGTGGGGTTCTGACAGTCCCTAGCATAGTGTCCTACAACTCCATAGTTGTAACAAGTAACTGGTCCATGGCCACGGCCAAAACCCTCTCCTCTAATGGAGCCTTCTCCTCATGCAAAGCCTCCTCCACAGCCTCGTCCTCTGAATCCTCCTCCATGGCCTCCATAAGCCGGATCCTGCTGTGGTCCTCCTGCTGGACCCTGTGTTTCTAAATGGACTCTGTACAAGTCTTTCTTTGCTCTGACCATGAGATCATAGGCTCTGAAATCGTGTACATCATGGCCTACAGACTTGCAGAAGACGCAGTATACGTTCTTAGGTGTCTGCATGTACTTCTGAAGTAGAGGGCACTGGTGAGGTAGATGTCCTCGCGTTTTGCATATCTCACACCATGGCCCGTGGGTCTATGGTAAGGGGTTTGGAGCCCCTGTTGCTATATATTCTACAAAGACCGGACAATTATCTTTACTATGGCCTTTTGCTTTACATTTTACGCACCATATGTCTTGTGCAACCTCTTTCCCTTTCTTAAGTTCATGCAACTGTAATGTGAGATTAGCCAACTGGTTTTGTAAAGTTTCCATGCCTGTACTGCTCTCAGCTAGAGGTGAAGCCTCTAGTTTCATCATCATCTCTAACGCGTCATCCTGTATCTAGAGTTTCTACTGCATTAACGACAGTCTAATGTGAGGGAGCAACGCTGCAATAAACCATTCCTTATTCTGCTCCAACGTGAACTCAAAACTGACTTGGTCGATAAGGGCTTTGAATTTCTTATCAAAGTCCCACACCAACTCTGTAGGTAACTGCTTGATGTCTTTGAGTTCTATAATGCACTGTGACTCAGACTTAGGTTTCTTAAACTCTTTAATCATTGTGGTCTTGACCTGGGCAAGTGTCCTGGGTACTGTGGTATACTTAATATACCATGTTAAGGCTTGATCTCTTAGTGTGGTGACCAACTGTACAAGTTTAAGGTTATCGTTGTTGATTGTTTTAATGGTCCACATGGCTTCACAGAGAAACCAATACTGCTCTGGGTCTTCTGCCCCTGTTCCCTTAAATATAGGTAGCTTCATATCATCCCCCATTCTATTTCTACGTGGTGGATGTTGATTTACTGTGTTACTACCACTCGGCAGTGTAGGTGGAGGTGATGTAGCGGTGGTAGGTACTGTCTATGAGCTACTGGATGGAGTTCCTATGGGATTGTTCTGAGTCCTGGTCTGTTTCTGTGGGGTGTAAGGGTGGTAAGGGATACCCCCCTTTGTTCCTTCTGTGGTACTGTGACTCTGCTGTCTAGTACTAGCTGAACTGTCTTCAAATATTAGAGAGCTGAAATCTACTTTATACTTCTTTCCACTACGTGTTCGTCCAATGTCATCAAAATCACTTTCAAACTCTTGTGACATTACTATTTCTACTTATTCATCTGAAAATAGATCCATTGTTCCTTTTTCATGTAATAGCATCTTAATGGACAAGTTTAAAGATCATAGGTACTTACCACGATATCCTTTGAAGAAATAGCACTCAGCCTCGCTGAAGATTTTTGTCTAGTCGACTACAAACTCTGTGATGAAGCCTTCTAGCACGCTCGCAAGCCAAAATTCTACTACCCTCATGATAGGATTATCTAGGTTCCTCGCGGTCTGAATCAGCTCCGACGTCCAAACAATGTCTCTCTTCTTTTTGAATATGCTTGTATCAGTTAACTTTGATAACCAGTCGTAAAGCTTGTTCCCAAAGGTCGTAAAAAATATCCCATGCAGGTTAGTAATGATATGTTTTTGTAACCAGGCCTCTGTACTCAATTTAGGACTCCTGTTCTCTCATTCAGCAAACTCTTTCTGGTTAGACCAAACCCACTCGTTGAGTTTGTTTCTCATAGGACGCCACCAGAACATCAGCTCCCATTTGTGCAAAACCGGCAACGAAACCATTTGTTGGCTATCATGGGCAGACCCGGGTTTATTTTATTAAACCAACAACACCCCTAGCTCACTGGCCCTTTCAGCGACAGACCGTGAAGCGGCCTGAAGTCTTACCTGAAGTGATTCTAAATGGTTGGCCAAGGACTCAAGCGTCTTGGACCAGGTTCTGTGGCATCCTACTGGCGACTAACAACTCTGCTAGTCGCAGGGCCTCTTTCTCTGCACGTCACATGACCCTCTGCTTGCGTTGCGTGATCTCAGTATCTCGCAGCCCTTCTCATCACAAGATCTCTCTCTATCCGACGCACAGTCCCTGCCTACATCGCGCAACTTCCACCAACTCGCGGTGACCCCAGCCTTACCACGTCGCTGCGCACCAGGCGACACATAACTTCCTCCAACACTAAGTCCTTAACCTCCGATGTCACGCACCATAGCTCCTCTGCCGGTGCGGTATCACCTCCTTACGATACCCTAACCCCGCGGCTCAGCGCACTTAGTGTTGTTCATGTCGACTTGCAAGACTCAACATAACAGGTTGTTCAACACCGCGACTAGTGATTGTTTCAAGCAAAGTATAACTGAAACCGCATACAACATATCAATGGTTTCAACTTATGTCTATCCTTTTATATTATTGCAAACTGAACAATGCATGCATACATTAAACTGTAACAAGGCTCATAAAGTAACTGACAGATGCATCAAATAATCACAGCACAGAAAGCAATCACATAATGCAGAATTTTAACGTGGTTCACCTCCAGGATGGAAGTTATGTCCACAGAACTGTGTTTCTATTATAGCTCAGGGGAAGGTAAACATAGTTCTGCTGCACCGCATATGCAGCTTAAGATCTTCTCTCTTAGATCTCTTTTGTACCTCTATATTGCACCTCTTACAATATACTCTTCCCGCTATGTCGATCCCTGTGGATCATTACATGAATGCTCTATGAGCCAGCTACTGGTTACAGTAAGATACTAACGCTAATAACAAAACCAGATCTTGGCTTTTACAACTGTCTAATACTCTACAAAACAACTACAACAGATGAACCAACCAGCCGACTCTCTAACCAACCCTTTTATAGTACAAAATATATCCCTTTATAGGCGGCCTAAAGGTCTCGCCATTACAACACTGTGGACCTGTCCCAACAGTAACCCAAACCCTAACTAGTGACATTCGACGTATCTGTACTTTGAAGTAGCTACAATCCGTCACACCACAGCTCTCTGCGGTCTTCCATGCTTCCCAGTGATAATCATGGGTACTATGCACTGCTTCCCTTCACCACAGCTTCCTGCAGTCTTCCATGCTTCCCAGCACTGACCATGGGTACCGGCGCTGCTTCCTATCTGTCCTTCGTCTTCAATGCCTCGGCCTCATTGCTCCTTTTCCTTTATGAGGGTAGCTGAGCCCTCTTGTCTTCCGCCGCTGCCTTCAATGCAGTGGGTGAGCTCTCTCTTCTCGGCCGCTCAGGTACCGTTGTCTTCCTTGACTTCTCTGCCTTCTACGTCATGGGTTCCGGCTCTGCTCTATAGTTGGAAACCTGCTATAGTGTTGTAGCTCTACCTCTTATATCTTCGCCAAAACTGTCTATTCATCAAAATAGAAGCTTCTTCTGTAGCTGTGGGACCCTACTCCAACACATACACAGAGAAAAAATATCAAATACTAAATCACTATGAATAAGAGTTCTTAGCATTCAATCAAATATATAGTTTTGGTTTGACCCATGAAACAACAATAGAAGAACCTCAAGAAATTGAATGTTGTTGTCCATTATACGTCTTATTGAAACATTGAATAAATGAAATAGATTAAAAGTATATTGGAATAAAGGTAGGCACTGAGTTAACAAAAGATCTATACAACATAACCTTTATCTTTGATGCAACTCTACAATAAACTTGTCTTGAGTTCAGTCTATAAGTAACAGAAGCAATTTAATCCATGTTCGTTTTGTCTATAATTAAGAGAAGTAATTTAATTCATATGTGGGAGACTATATAATAATAATATAATGATAAACAACTAATAAAGTGGCAATTTCATTTTATTAGTGTAAAAAATAGATTTTACAATTGAATAACATCAGTGTCATTTAGATAAAATTCACATGTAACAACCTATTTTAATCACCTTTTTTGAACATTAAATTAAATTATTAATGAAATTTGTATGGGTTGTAATTAAGTATTATTTTTATGTTAGAATATAACTAAAGGGATTATAGAATGTTACAATAGTTCGACAAGAAAACTCTAACAAAAAACTATCACATTTTATTATTCTTCCCTTTCATGTACTTTACTTCATAAGATATAACATTTATGTGCTTATAAAATGTTTTTAAGCTATATATATGGTTTATAAGAAACTATGATATTACTAAATAACTACTATATGTGGTTTGCACTTATTATTGTTATTACAAAGACCATTAGAAAATGGAAAAAATATCGCCATTGATTGTATGAGGAACGAAATTTATTGCGCTAAGGTTCTTGTCTACTAGAAATTAATTACCGAAAGGAGTTGTTAAACAAATCCTTGCCATTAATCAATGAGAAGGAAAATTAAAACATTATGTTGTTGCCCTTTCCCTTTTATAAGCTTCGGACACAAAAGAGAAATGAGATAGTAATGTCATAATGTTATAAACCAATGGTTAAATAATATTCATATGCATATTATTATGTGTTAAAAATTACAAAACCCATTAACAGAATATTATAAAACAATCCTAAAGCCTTTTATGATTTTTGATTATAACGTAACTTTACGTTATTTGTGGAAAAGAATTTCAAAGGATGAAAGCAATTTTGCAAATATATCAGGTTAATAAAAGTATCAAGTGTTTTAAAGAGATTAAAAGAGCTTTAGTAATAACTTACATATTATATTTATACAAAAATTAGAAAATAAAATATTAATAATTTTACACAAACATAATAGATAGAAGAAAACTTTTGAAATATAAATTTAAAAATATTCCTTTGATACTTATAATAATTTCCCTGAAATCACATTATATATGATAGGAACATATCTTTTGCCAATGATATAAACATTTGGCCTTAGAGTTATGTTGTAAAAATAAAATAAATAACAGCCTAGGATTTGGATCTACGCCTTATTTTTAATTTTTATTCTTGTGCAGTGGGACTTGGCACATCTTAAGTTGGGGGGGGGGGGGGGGGGGTATCTGCATAGTCATTGAAACTGTTAAACTCACCATAAACTAAAATCACTTGTTTACACACTCCTCTCTATTTAGATCATCAAGATAGCCTTTTTTTAGATAGGTCGATTGTTATACCCAAATCCTATCACCAACATGTGATGAGATCCTTAACACCTACATTTTCCCTAAATACCAAACTTGGAGTGGAAAGTTGCTCTTGATGTTAATTCTATATGAAAAAACCTAGCACCACACTTTTCCTTTGGCTGATGAGCGGTACCATGTTCAGCACTGCCTGAGTCCTATTATAGAAAAGCGGTGCCACCATGTATATGCTTTGTTCTTAAAGTGGTTCTCACCTAAACTGCTCTATCATAAGGGAACAAAAGCAATACCCTTGGTAAAATGGGAAAAAAAGAGGATTCTTGAGCTTTCTAGAACATGAGCCTCATGTCCTCCCTTATCCCTATCAATCTAGGTTGGCTGGAGTTGAGATCCCTCTTGGTAGGATCTTAGAGCCACCTCACCCACAATTCTCTCAACTATCCCTATCCATTGAGCCCTATAAATACAAGATCATATCCATAGTTGAGGGGAAGAACTGAATAGTAATGTTATGATGTTGAATTGACTATCTATCCCAACCCATTGGAGAGCACAAGAGATCAAGTTGGAGCTATCACAAATGAGGTGTTTGTCTTATGGAGGAGTTTGTCAACACTAAGGAAATGGTTGTAAGCTTATTCATTCATTTTTTAATGCAAAGTTGATTTTCTCTCACATATCAATTGTACTGATCTCGCATGTATATGCTACTTGATTCTTTACTCAGTAGTATGGATGTGTAGATAATGTTCTGGTAGCTTTGATGTTCTTGTTTGTTTGACATGTTCTGCAGGTACACAGGTTCATTATCAAAGCATTATTCTAGGTGTTTACAACATTCAGGGAAGTTCTTCATCCTTTTCCATTCACTCATTTGTTCTAGATCTAAACCATTCAGACCAGAGGAAGAGATTATGTCTGCAGAAGGTGCAATATTCCTGACAAAAAATTAGGTGACTCCGCTGGGGAGGAAAGCAAATTTCACTTGATCTGATCTTCCTCAATCCTTGAACACTTGTCTAAATCCAGGCTCCAGTCTCTAACTCTCTTCAATAAGATCTTCCATCTGACTTAGTGAATTTTTCTTTGAAACTTTCAGATCTAAACTACTGTGACTTTATATGTTCTATTTTACTTTCAAGTCATCGGTCTTTACCTTGATCTGAGCAATTTTTAACTTGAAATATCGTTCTCCTTGTGTTTTGGATATATTCAGGGAACCACACATGTGTTGTAGGAAATATGAAGTGCCACCGCCTAAACTCCTTTAGTCATAAATGGTGCCACCTCCTGAACTTCGTTAGCCAGAAGCGGTGCTTGTCCAGAATCACTCTGTCAAGACCCCTCCAACACGGTGCCAGGTAGGCCTTATTCCATAACTTGTTTTTTGTGATTGTTTGCAAAAAGTAGGGTTTTGCTTGCTTTCATTCCTGCACTGTCAGTTTTTTTTTTTGGAATCTAGATGCTCATGGTTGAAAATTTTGTGGTAAAATTGGTTTGATTGAAAAATTCCAAAGCTAGATTAGGCTTGTTGATTATTCATTTGATTTCATGCTTGTTGGTTCTGATTTTGAAAGGAATTTTTGAAACCTTAGGTTTCAGTTAGATCTCTTTTTGTTTCATTAATAAATACTGAAAGAAAAACCACTTCCTTATCATCTTGATTTCATTTTTTCCACAGAGGACTTCTTTTTACTTTTAAAAAAGAAATTTTTTTGTTGAGATTAGGTCATTATTATTACTAAGCATAGGGCATTGGATCTCTAATTAACCTCACAAGATTTTAGGTTCCCTTTCTTCTTTTGTCTCTCTTGCATTAGTACTATCTCATCAAAATAAAAAATGGTGTAGTTTTAAGTTAGATCTATCTATGTTTAAAAGAAAAATTGAAAAAATAGATTGCATATGCATGTAGAGTTCTTGTTGTTTTTCTTTTAGGAAAAGAGACTCTTACCCATCTAATTACTTTCAAAAATAAAAATGAGTTTGGAATGTATTTCTTGTCTTTGGATTTTATTTGTTCAAATTAGTTGTTTGGGAATTTTTGGTTTTCAAAACAAAAAGAAAATACTCTCTCTCCCTCCCGTAAGTAGGCATACCTCAAACGGTAAAGTGAAATATTTGCATCTACATATCTGCATGGTTTTAATTTTTCTGTCAAAATTCCATGCATTCACCTAACCATCCACTTTAAAATTAATGGTAGTTATAGGCTTAAAATTTACATAGCAATTTGAGTGATAGGCTAGAGACATGTTCGGGTGTCATTAAGCATAGGAGCTATTGTTACTCATCTACACTACATCCCGAGACTCGCACGGTTCTTCCACATACCGTTGATATATCAAACAGCCTTTCACGTACCCTTGAGGTATATAGAAAGGTACTTCATGTACTCGATTATATATAGGAAGGACACTTGTGAATGGTTGTGCATTAGAAAGCACTACTACCAATTTGAGCTCCCACCTACCTTACGTATATTGGGAGACCCCACTAGGATACCTTATCTATTTGAGAAAAGCCCTTTGGCCATCTTGCTTGGAGACATACACTGAAAAAAACATTCAGGGAGATTACTACGCACGTACCCTTGTGGTATATCACAAGTGGCACCTTCTTGACAATCCTGGTGAGAGACCGGATTATCTGAACTCCTCCTGTCATTTAAGTTTTCTTGTTTGGCCTATAGCTTGAGTAGGGAAATTTTTGGTGTGTTTTTTCTAGTTTTGTTTCCATAGGTTAGATAGGAACTGTACAAACTAGCTGAATTAAGAAATTCCAAAAGAGTACAGGGCTTTCCACCTGATTTTATTCCTATTTCAGGAGAAGATCCTATGGAAGCTATCGACCAAGGAGCTGCTACCAACTCCCAAGCGAGAGAAAATGTGGTTGTAGAAAGCAGAGATCCATATCCTTCACACGGTCCTCCCTTGGTTCAACAATCTTATAGGGGTAATATTTCATTCCATTCTCCCATGAAAGGCCATGTTGATGATACTACCCATCTAGATTATGGTCCCAATGCTCCATTTTGGGATACCTCTATGGGGCAGGCCATTGCTTCGTTTGCACCCATCCAACCTCTTCTGAAGATATTTCACCAAATGAAGAAGAACATAGACAATACCAGGTAGTTATTCTCTATGCAAGAGAAATTGAGAAGAAAATAGATAATAGATAACATATTGGGTACACCACCACCTCGCTCAGGAATTTTTCCTTGTAATCCGGACCCTTAACCTGTGGGATATCGCTCACTTGTTGATTCTATGAAACCCATTGAACCTATTCTAGATCACATTGTGACTCCACATAATCTAGGTCAAACTACCAACCCCACCACCTCCCATATTATGCCTGTTCCAAATCCTCCCATGTCTTCCACACCTAGGGAACAACATTCAATTCTTGTTTCATCAATACCTTATAGTGTCGGGGGCCAACCCTCGGCACAACCTACATTTCTTGTCATTGGAATTGTATCTAGTCATGGATAGACCTCTAGTATACAGAAATATACAGTCTATGTCCCTCCTACCCATACGAATGTGGTTAACCCCCCATCCAATTCAGGTCAACCCTTGGGAGCACAACCTGTAACCAATCAAACCTCTTGGGGATATGGTTACAGAGAAAATCAAGTGCCTGTAGGAAATATCAATTACCAACCTAGCCCTACAGGAATGTCATATGCTAGAATTCCATACCCTGGTAATACTTTCACTCCATGGGGGAAACCTAACTGGTCCTACATGACATCTATGGGAGGGATACCTATACATACTACGGGGGGTACTGGAGGACCACCTTACAGAGGTCCTCCCTCAGGGGGCCTAATGGTCCCGGAGGGCCTAGTAGCTTTTCTCCTTATGGTATTGGGGGGCCTGGTGGATTCCCTCCTAATGGCCCCGGAGGGTCTGGTGGCCCTCCTCATAGTGGTTCTGGAGGCTCCATAGGTTTACCTCCCAGGGGTATTGGAGGGTTAGGTGGTCCTCCTCCTACTGGTCTAGCTGGTCCTGATGTTCCCAATGGTCTTGTTGGTCTCAGAGGCCCTGGTGGTTCTCCTCCTGGAGGCTCCAGTGGTCCTAATGGTCTCGATCCTAGAAATCAACCCCCTGCAGGTGGATCTTCTGACAGTTCTTCATCACAACAACCTGTCTATTAGTCTACTTACGGTCCTACTGGTACTTTTATGCCCTGTCAATACTACTAGTATGTATAACCTAATTGCCAGTTACCTTTCCTAACAACTTTGGACTTGCCTGATTTTTCCAAGTTGATTAATGATCCCATTTGACATAACCCCTCATGGCCTCCCATTCCAGTAAAGTTACCATCGAACATCCCAAAATTCGATGGGAAGCAGGGAAATGATCCAAAAAACCATGTCATGACATTCTATTTGTGGTGTTCTACAAACTCCCTAATGAATGATTTAGTTTGTTTAAGACTCTTCTAGTGAACTTTGACCAGTACCACCGCGAAATGGTACATTGAACTTCCACAACATTTGTTTGTGGATTTTGGTTCTTTGGCAATTGTCTTTCTTACACACTTTCAGCTTCTTATTCATTATGAAACGAGTACAGATATCCTAACTTCTCTGTGTCAGAACACCTCCACCCACATGTCAGATCACATCCATGAGTGGAGAACATGGAGAAGACTTATTAGAGCTCATATCCCGGATCAATTGTTAGCTGATTGGTTTACTAAATCTTTGTTGCCTCCAATCACCCGAGATGTGGCTATGGGCGGTGCTGTTACCGAAGAGAAATCCATTAGTCAAGCCCAATATCTGGACTTGGTGTATTCCCATTCTGGAACGTTATATGACTTGATCCCTCAAGCTCCTTGCCCAAGCACCGATCCTGCTAAGCCACCAACAGAAACCCCTGTTGATGGGATTGTTGGTTCAATCCAGTCCCCCTCGACAGCAAAACCTACCAAGCAACCCCAAAATTATACCCCTAATCCTTCAACTCCCAAGGTTTCCACCGAGGTAAATTCCATTCAGAGTACACAAATGCCCGATAATAATAAAAATAAAGGTAAAGCTAAAAAAAAATACTGGAAACCAGTAGGATAATCCAAAACCAACCATCAACGAGAATGATAAAGGGAAAATAAAAGTGAAATATCCATGTATTCTATGTGGAGGTGACCACTTCATGAAAGAGTGTCCTCGTCGTGAAGAAATCAATCAATTTTTAAAAACTAATCCTAGACCAACAGTTCTCATGGATTATTTTCCCTCTCAACAACAGCTGATAGACCACATGTCCAATCAGGGAAATTCTAGTTCTTCAGAGGAAATTTGCATGATTTCCTTAGACACTATTAGTTTGCAAACTCAAATTCAGAGTTATGACAAACCCATAGAAAATAAAGAAGACAATTCTTCTTCAGGAAAATCTCCATGTACTGGTTCTCTCGAGTCCTCGTCTACTGTTCCCCCAACCATCAAGAAACCTAATCTCGACATGGTTTTGTGTCCACCCAAGAGTACTCTTAGGAAGGTTGTTTTTAATCCTAATTCCCAAGTTTCCCAATTTTATAATGTAGTTGAATACCTTTCTCAGGAACCATGTGCAATGTCTACCTTGGAAGTACTCCAAAGTTGTCCTACACAACGCAAAAACTTGTTAACCACGTTAAAAGCTTTAGACCCGGACAACACTAATTTGATTCACTTTAATGTCAAGAACTATAATCTAGACTACCTCACAAAATAAATTTCCAAATCATAACAAAATTATTCGAAAGGAAGGTCTTTAGACCTATCTTAGATGAAGGAGCTTCAACGTCGTTTTTGTCCCTGTCCTGTTGGAAAGCTATTCACTCTCCCGAGCTTGTAACATCACCAACGACTCTAAAATCCTTTGATGGATGAGGTTCCAGCCCCATGGTCTCATACCATCCCTTTCAGTTGATCTTGGGGGCAAACTATTTCTATTAAAGTGGAAGTAGTAGATGTCCCGTTAGACTACAACCTCCTTTTAGGAAGAAATTGGTTTTACGCAATGACTGCTGTCGCTTCGACGATATTTCAAACTATCCAATTTTTGCATCTAGGGATGATTGTAGCCATTGACCAAGTTGATTTATTTGAGATAGATGTTACCACCCCTACGTCTAATAACATCCCTATGTTAGGCTAGTCCCCCCCTCTGTATCAGTCGATTGGGGTAGGCATGCTGAAGGATTCTTCCCTTATGGGGCTTTTTTCGTCAAACCCTCCTAACAAAGACACGGTGAAGGTAAATATGATTTCTTCATTTGATTATGATCCAAAGGGAAAAAAAATTGTTGAGTCCATCTCATTGAGTATGCATGAAGTAATGTACAACGTTATCCAAACCCTTTCTAATGATCACACTAATGACCTTCATCTGGTGGCTTCAGACCCTTACCACCTACCCTACTGGTTAGAACCCTCTCTTCCTATTCTAGATGATCTCTCCTAGAATTTTCCTTCCAATGAGTCCATTATGGATATAATAGTTCAAATGAGCCTATATGGGAGGATCATCATCATAGATCCTCGTTCCTCCCAAAAACCAGTTCGGTAGATGATGATTTTGCATCCCTTTTTACTACTGATATTGTCAAAACACCTCAAAATCCTATATTGTTGCAGAACATGAATTCTTAAGGAAACCTATGAAACATTACTCAAACAAATCCCATTGACATATTAGCCAAGCGTGGCACCCTTGAGCATGTTCATGTTGGGAAGAAATTCCCAATAGAAGAATTTGAAGCATATAGATCACTTTTCAAAGAATTCAAAGATGTTTTTCCCTGGTCTTCTGAAGAAATGCTGGGGATAGACCCATCCATTGTGGTTCATGAAATAAAAACATATCCCACTACAAAACCCATCAGGAAAAAACTGAGACAAGTCCATCCACGAAAAGCCGTAGCTATCAAAGCTGAAATAGAAAAGATTCTAAAAGTAGGGTATATTTATCTCGTACCCCTGATGAAATGGGTATCGAACATTGTCCCTGTCAATAAAACGCAGGGCACCATTAGAGTCTACATCGATTTTAGAGATTTGAACAAAGCTTGTCCCAAAGACAACTTTCCCACTTTGCATATCGACCATATTATCGACAACTGTGGTAGAAGTGTCATCTTTTCATTTATGGATGGATTTTCAGGTTATAATTAGATTGAGATTTTACCCACCAATCAACCCAAGACAACATTTATTTTCCCATGGGGAACCTTTGCATACGTGAAGTTACCATTCATCCTAAAAAATGTTGGAGCCACTTTCCAACGTGGTATGTCCTATGCTTTTTATGATATAAAACATATTGTATAGCTGTACCTTGATGACCTCCCAGCTCATTCACAGCGACGGGAGGACCACCCTGGTCATATTAGAGACATTTTCCTGAGATGTTGTCATTATAACATATGGCTCAATCCTCATAAATGTGTTTTTCGCATTGAGACGGTACACCTATTAGGTTTTGTGGTTTCTAAGGATGGAATCCCAATAGATCCATTGGAAATTTCCACTATTTTATCTCTGATAGCCCCAACCAACCTTCTAGAACTCCAAAGTTTGCAAGGGAAGGAAAAATCCCTCCGTCGTTTCATGTGCAATTTTGCAGAGAAAACATACGGTTATATGCGTCTACTTAATAAGGACACTCCATTCTTTTGGGATGACCAAGCCCAACGAGCCTTTGATAATCTCAAACATGCTCTGACTCACTCACCCATGATACACCCCCGAGATTATTCAAAGGATTTTCTCTTATACATTGCTGCCTCCACTACTACCATCACTATGGTTTTGCTGTAGGAGAATCCTGACGGTTAGGAGCACGTGATCTACTATGTTAGTAAGAATCTCATGGATTCTGAAACTCGATACTGACGCATGGAGAAATTAGCATTGGCCACGGTCATTTCTATTCAAAAATTTCGTCACTACATTTTGCTCTGCACAACCATCGTATTGGAAGACCAGAACCCTATGTATTACATCCTGACTCGTCAGGTGCTCGGGGGAAAGTACTACCGATGGATAGTCATCCTACAAGATTTTGATCTGGAATTCACCAAAGGTACATCAAAGAAATACTTGGTCTTTGTCGAGCTCATGTGTGATCTTCCCTATGCTTCAACGGAGTCTGATCCCAGTGATTCATTCCCAGATGAATTCTTGTTCCTGATTAGTACTACTAACCCATGGTATGGAGATTTTCTCATTTATCTCCAAATGCAAAAATTTCATCCCACTCTATCCCGTGACGATCACTGCCGTATCCATCACCACACAAAATACTACCTCATCTTGAATGATACTTTGTATAAACGTGGTATTGATTCCATTCTCCGTCGATTCCTTACCCACGAGGAAGTTGGATAAGTTTTGAATGATTGCAACTCTGGAGCATGCAGTGGTCATTTATCTGGGATGGCTACAGCCCAGAAAATCCTCCATGCTGGCTATTTCTGCCCTTCATTCTTTAACGATTGTCATAAGGTTGTTAAGAAATTCCCACCCTATCAACATTTATGTCCAAAAACGCACACCCACCCTGCTCCATTACACCCCGTCATTGTCGTTGGCCCTTTTTCCAAATGGGGGATCGATTACATGCATTGTAATCCTACCTCAGCTGGGGAGAATGGTTACATCATCGTAGTCATTTATTATTTTACAAAATGGGCTAAGGCTATGCCTACATATGTAGAGGAAGGTAATACTACCACTCTCTTCCTGTTTAATCATGTGATAGCAAGATTCAGAGTCCCAGAGTCCATAGTCACTGATCACAGATCACATTTTCATAATCAAATGATGGAGGAACTAAGTGCCAAGCTAGGTTTTCATCATGAAAACTAAATTCCCTATTATCCGCAAGCTAATGGTAAAGTTGAGGCCATTAACAAAGTTTTGAAAACAATGCTGTGTCGGATGGTTGGAGACCATAAATCCAATTGGAACCATATTCTTTTCTCCGCTCTTCGGGCTTATAGGACTTCGGTAAAAAAATCTATTGGTTTTACACCCTTCTAGCTTGTCTATGGACAAGAAGATATCTTGTCGATTCAATGTCAAATTCCATCCTTGAAACTTTCCATCGAACTTCTCCCAGACACTTCCATAGAGGAAGAAATATTTCTCTACTTGAACAACCTTGATGAAACTAGAAGAGATGCTGCCTTAGCCAATGAAGCACACAAGAAATGAGTCAAGGCACAGTATGACAAATCTATCGAAACTCGTGCCTTTAACGAAGGTGGCATAGTTTTGACCTATGATCAGAGATGGATAACTAGGAAAAGGGAAGTTTGAATCCATGTGGTATGGTCCTTTTGTTATTTCCAAATTTTTAGAGAAAGGGGCCTACGAGCTCGTGGACTATGATGGAATCCCCTTAGGACAACCTTGCAATGGGTTGTACCTGAAGAGGTACTATGCCTAGATCTTTCTTGTATAGTACCTTGTATATATATGTATATTTATTTAATTTTAGTGTGCTTAAGTATTTTCAATATGGTTTTTATTTTAGTGTCCGTATCTGTTTATACCATGTTTTGGTCATGCAGAGCAGATGGATTTCTATGACTTCACTGATGGTGCTTGCTGCCACACCTTGAATCTTGCCTTAGCTACTTGGGTTCTCTATTCCCCAGCTTATGATTTGATTAGTTCAGGAGTGGTTTGTATTGGTCCTGCGACCAACAATATCGTCGAGTATCAAGAAGTCATAGGTCTTCTAACTGAAGCTGCCTCCCAAGATGTTCATAACTTGGTAGTCTTGATGGACTCACAACTAGTGGTTTGTCATTTAAACCATGTCTATACTATTAGGAATCCCAAGATTCTCCATCTCTTCTGAAGGGTACATTTATTGGAGAGGTGATTTGAAGCTATTACCTATAGGCTTATCCCTAGGGAAGATAATGCAGTTGCCGATTCGTTGGAAAATTACATCCTAGACTAGCATATTTCCCATTCATGACATGAGAACTAAACATGGTTCACTGTAAATAAACTATAAAAGACACATAAAACTCATGTAAATAGATTCACCATTTGAGACATATAAACACAAAAGTAGAAGTCTGTATATATATATATATATATATATATAAACATGTTTGACAAAAAATAGGTCATGAGACCTCATCTGAAGCACTCAGGATTTCAGTTAAAGAATCATCATACAAAATTCCTAAAGCTATCTATCAGCTTTCAGTAAATACATCATGCACCCTATCATCTAGTGATGATCCTGGTAACACATAACCGCCTGGGCTACTCGAGGTAGCAGTCTGCTGAAACGACCCGGTACTCCTATAGTAAGCCTCTGGTACCTCAGTGGGAGGTCATTGATCAAGGCATCCGAGATGTCTAGAGTCAACCTCTTGAGGTTATCCCCTAGCTCCCATGTCACATCATTGCCCTGTGGTACAAAATAGGCTCTGGCTCACCTATCTAATGGGGAGGCTCCCCCAGTTCGTGCTGCTCCGACGTCTGCATGAAAACATTGAAGTCTCGTTACTACACATAAAAAATATAAAACATAAAAACCTAAAAACACAATTTTGATTTTAGGGTTTTTGTTTCTTACCGATATCACCCCACTATCCACCAGGTGGAAGAGGTAGATCAGGATCACCGCTGAAGTCAATTCCTGTGTATGCATAGTCCTCAACCATGAGGATCTGATCTCTTAACCATCGAAAAAATAGGTCATGAACTTTACCTTACCTCTACCCGCTCTGGTACTGGCCATGATATGGACCCATCTCAGCATTCAAGGGTATCTCTCCCTCAACTCAGTGAACACCACTTGGGGTCTCATCTGGGGAACCCGCTCGAATAAGAAACACGATATAATGGAACTAAAACCGAACTACTTTAGCTCCCCCTATTGACATTTGGTCAATTGATCCTTGAATATCGGAAGTAGAGCTTTCACCCAGTTGAAAACTATAGGCACCATGGCCTCTATAGCATAGAGAATATGTGCTATAGATTCCTAATGCACCCCTTAGCTCCCTGTCACTCGCTGCATGGTAAATAAAACTGTCCATAGAGGGCCATCCACCATTGCTTTTATGGGAATTTTATTCACCGATGTTCTGGTCCGAGGAATACAATGGAGTTTTATCAAATCTTGGGTAGTGATGTACCCTCCACAGGAACCAGTCAAAGATATGGGAGCACCCCATCTCAATAGGCTTGTCAGGAAGTAGATATCCTATGCTTCAATTGTCAATACATGAGCACCCACCTCAAAATACTATTTCTTTGGATTCCACATCCAGAGAATATGGTCTAATAGGCCCTCATGTGACACCATGCTGGGTGTGTGGAAAAACTTTAAAATACCATAGTTTCTCAACATGGCTATACAACTCGCATTTCATTTGGAAAATGCACCATCATTGTCATGTTTCCTTCTCTTTCCAAATTACCATTTTTTTTATCAATGGCAACCTGTCAAAAACCATCACAAGGCCAATTAGAAACACTATAAATCATTCAAATCATCAAATTTGAGCTAGTTTTCCTTGTACATATATTTTTATTCACCCATGGCTGGCACAGCTTATGTCCCATTGAAAATAGGCAGTGGCACCACCTGTGTCAAGTGTTTTAGGCGGGGTTCTAGCGGAGTACTGCTTATCCCGCAAGGGATAAGAGTGGTTCCTGCATTCATGGTTTTAGGGATTTCCCAATAAGCCCAAAATACCCCAAAAATTCAAAAATGAAAGAGAAAGGTTTAAGCTTTTACCTGGAACTGATGGTGCAGAAATCTGACAGTAGATGCTCCCAAAATCAGCAACTGAAAATCTGGCCAACAAAATGCTCCAAAGGCTCTCCACTATGGGTAAATGGTAAAATGTTTTGTTTTTTACTATTTACATACCTTTTATAAGCATTCTAGGTTTTGGCATGTCATATTTTTTGAAAATCTATCGGTCATGATCCTTTAATGTCATTATTGGAGAGTTTAACAGTTATTTTTAAGCCGTTGTAGGATAAAGGGCGGTAGTAGTAAAAGTTTTGGGAGTTTGTTTTTGACTTTTTTGTACTACCATAAAATGGAAAAAGTCTTTGAGCATTTCTTGTGACACTTTGGTCATGCTCTCAAAACTTAGCATCAAAGGTTAGAGTCCTTTTTTTATTATTTTCAGACTCGTAAAATCCCTCATCGTGAAGAGAGACCTAGTGGAGTCTTCTTTAAACTCTTTTCAGGATCCTTAAATACAAAAATATTGTTGAGTGATCCTGTCTTCTTCACGCTCGTTAAAGCACTTGAAGAGTCATTCATCTGATGGTAGGTTATAACTTTTTCGGTTCAGGTTAACTATTTTATGAAAAAGGACCCGATGGAGTCTTCTTCCGTGGTCGTTCAGACTCTCTAAACATGAACAATACTGAGTTAAATTTCATTGGACTCGTTAAATTAAACATTAAGAGACCCTCTTTTGGGAATGAACCCCTCCTCTCTCAGGTTCGTAAAACATATGAGTTTGGACTTGTCTTCGGACGAGCTATAAAAAGTGTTTGTTACCCTCTTTGAACTCGTAAAAATGAAAAGAGGCACTCATCAACCATGATGGGGAAATTATGGGAAGGGAATCATTTTGCAAATAAATTGCAGTTTTTCATTACCTTTGAACATGGCACTTGTCTGCATATCATTTCAGACAATTTGGTAATCAATTGATTTCCATGGCGATACACTTTCATGAATCACGTCACTCTGAGTCTCTTAAAAGAATGCATTGTCCACCGTCGCAATGTGTGTTTGTCTTGTCTAGTCATGCTACCAAGTCTTTTGTCGTGTCCCCTGATGTTCAAAGGGAAGTTGAAGAAGTTTACCTCTGTAGTCAAAACATTCTCTATGTCAGTACTTTTGAGTAAGTCTTATGGTTACCTCATTTGCATCATTCCAAAACTTTGTTCTAAGTTTCATGTCATCGATGTGGGATTCGTCTTGGCCCTCTTTCAATGAGACTATTCCTGTCGACATCAGCTCATCATCCAGGAAATAGTCTTTGAAACAAATTCAGTACCTTGGGATCTGTATGCCTCAAATGACAGATTCTATCACTCTTAACATAGGTTCACATCATTGACCTTTGATCGATAGAATCGAATGGGTGTTCGACATCAAGACATCTATTCATGCTTAGTATATTGTACTAGGGTACCTTGGGAATCATTGACATCAATGGTGATCTCCCTTGCACTTGTTAACGGTTCACATCATTGGTTGGTAATCAAGTGGTTTCTACCATGTTCGACTTCAAAACATTGTAATCACATGGATAGAATCATACTTTGTGGAAAACGAGACGAAGACCTTGGGTAGTTGTGTAGCACTCATTGCTCTCCCTAGGTTGCGATGGAGTTTTGTATATCAAGCATGGATCCACATTTGTATGGTCGTTGCTATGCTCAAATTTGCATCTGTATGACATAGATTTACGTTGTATGTCCAGTAGCTATGTTCAAGTTTAAGTCCTCTATCACATGGATCTACATTGTATTATAGTAGCCATGGTTGTTTATTTCTCTCATGGATCTACCTTGTATTGGTCTGCAGCCATGAGTTGGTTACATTTGTCTATGAGTCAAAAGTATTGATGTATTGCAGATACCTACTCAACAACACTCTCTGATCAAGCTGACTCTCACCTTGAAGTGACAACTTGTTCTCTCAAATCTCTCTCTTATCGTATCCCTCTAAACCTAATGCTTTAGGGGGCATTCTATTATACCCAAATCCTATCACCAACATGTGATGAGATCCTTAACACCTATGTTTTCCCTAAATCCCAAACTTTTAGTGGAAACTTGCTCTAGATCTTAATTTTACATGAAAAAACCTAGCACCGTGCTTTCGCTATGGTTGTTGAGTGATACTTTGTTCATCACCGCCTGAGTCCTATTATACAAAAGTAGTTCCATCACGTATATGCTTTGTTCTTAAAGCGGTTCTCACCTAAACTACTCTATCATAAGGGAACAAAAGCGGTACCTTTGGTAAAATGGGAAAAAAAGAGGATTCTCGAGCTTTCTAGAACATGAGCCTCATGTCCTCCCTTATCCCTATCAATCTAGGTTGGTTGGAGTTGAGATCCCTCTTGGTAGGATCTTAGAGCCACCTCACCCACAATTATCTCAACTATCTCTATCCATTGAGCCCTATAAATACAAGCTCATATCCATAGTTGAGGGGGAGAATTGAATAGCAATGTTATGTTATTGAATTGACTATCTAGCCCAATCGATTAGAGAGCACAAGAGAGCAAGTTGGAGCCATTGGGGATGAGGTTTTTTTCTTGTGGAGGAGTTTGTCAACACTAAGGCAATCGTTGTAAGCTTCTTCATTCATTTTTTAATGGAAAGCTGATTTTCGTCCCACATATCTGTTGTACCGATCTCACATGTATATGTTACTGGATTCCTTAGTCACTAGTATGGATGTGTAGATAATGTTCCGATAGATTTGATGTTCTTTTTTATTTGACATGTTCTGCAGGTACACAGGTTCATCATCAAAGCATTATTCCAGGTGTTTACAACATTCAGGGAAGGTCTTCATCCTTTATCGTTGACTCATTTGTTTTGGATCTGAACCATTCAGACCAGAGGAACAGCTTATGTCCATAGAAGGTGCAATATTCCTGACTACATCGACCATTGAAAGGGTCAACCCTATCTCCCTATTTGCACAATCATTACATAAAGACACGTATTCATATACATAAAAGCACATAAAAATTTGTTCTTTTGTAAAATCAAATTTAAAAAATATATATACAAAAACACTGCAATAATAGCATTACAAAAAAATAAAAAATAAATAAAAGTAAAAACTAAAAACATATAGATAAAGAAAAACATTAGGTAATAAACAAATCATAAAATTATAAATTATAAATGAATTTGGAATCTTCTCAAAATTTTATGATTATTGCACTATTGCATATCACTCAAAAACAGGTTTCGACAAGAGGGGTTGCCACTTCTCAGGTATAAAAGAATATTATTTATTTTCTTTAACTTTTGATTAAGCCAATAATTTCAAGTATTTTCAATGCTCTCACAAGCTTGTTGTAGGAAAATGCTAACCTTTTGCAAATTTAAAGACAAACGTATGGCGTGCATAAGTGATTTCTAGAACCGCAAAAACTTTTCAAAAAAATGTTTCATTGAAAGCTTGGAGGAGTCGAGTTTCCCTTATGCATGTCATGACATTTGCTGCCATAAAGAATCCTTTCAGAAACCCATTATGCCATGTCATTATTATTTACCCTTTTTCCTTCCAAACTTGTTTGTCATCCATGTCAGAGTCTACATTTTTACTATCTTATATATCATGACTTCTCGCATGTATACCTTTTTTGAGTCACACATACTTTCCTCATTGTCAGTACCTTGAGGCTTGCATGCCTTAATGGCAAGTTCTCTCACTGAAAATCATGGGAATACATCAATGTACCTTGATTGTTAGATCCTATAAGTGGCTCGACATCAACTCATTTATTCGCACTTTGCACGATGTACTTAGGTATCTTGGCACTCATTTACATCAATAGTGAGATTTCCTCGCATTGGTTAATGACATCCATTAATGGTTGGTAATCCAATGATTTATTTCCGTTAGAATAATCAACCCACAGTTTACCCATTTAGACATTAATTTAATTATTTCTATCTTATTAGCCTAGTTCATGTGTCCCACCTTGTCCAAGTTGTCTTTTACCTATCCATAGTGGTAAAAATTGCCTCATTTGAATCATGTAGCGCATGGGAAAGCCCAAGGAATCAAATCTACTTTATTCCTGGCCTCCTAGACGCCCTTTTGTTTTTTCTGCTTTATTCCCTGCTTTTTCAGTGTTTTAAGGCAAATAGAAAAGCTAGACTAGGTGAGGTGACTAGTTTTTTGTCCTACACATACTCCTCTCTTTTATCCATGAAAAAGCATGTATGAGATGCCATTCCACCACTCTTTAGCTTGCCTAAGCCATTTTTCCAATTCATGAGCTCCATGACAGATTTGGGATCAGCTTTTTACACCTATGGGGGATTTGCTTATTTTTAGTAAGCCTGCTTTATGCTAGATTTGAATTGCTCCTCATGCATTCGAATCCCTGATGTATGTTATTTATTCAGCAACCTATTTTATTATAGGGTTGGCTATTGTACACTGATTTAATACAGTTTAGTGTTCATCTTCAATTTTCAGTCTCTTTGTGAGTGACTTTGCATGATCAATTGTTAATTGTTGTGAGTAAAATTAATCTATCACCTGGTTCAATTTCCACATGGTATTAGAGCCATTGTAGATTGTTATCTCTCCTTCAAAATTGTTTTGCAGGTTTGAAATCAGTGACTGGGAGCCTTCTACTGATAGCTGGGACATATTTTCTAAGCTATGGATCAATCACAGAAAACTATCTTGACTCCCTTCAATTTATTTCAATGGAAAGTAGAGATGGAGATACTATTGAGAGAGAAAGGCCTCTACAGGGTGACTATGGCAACAAAAGCAGAGCCCAATGCAGCTGCAGAGAAGATAAAATGGCACAACAGGAAGGATGAGGCTTCTGGCCTCTTGTGTCTGAGTATTTCCAGAGACCTCCTTTTCCATCTCGATGGATTGACATCACCGAATGAAGTATGGGAGAAGCTTGCTGATCTTTTTGGAAATACAAATGAGATGAGGGGACATCAAATTGAAAATGAGCTGATTTCTCTAAGTCCAACAAGCTTTGAATCCCTGCAGCTATATTTCTCCAAGTTCAAAGCACTAGTTTTGCAGCTGAAACAGTGTGGTATCGAAAAGAAAGATGATCAGCTTGTACTGGCCATGCTCTCAAAGTTGGGCCCTGATTATTTAGTGTTTGTTTCGACCTTCTATGCCACAAAACTGACAGCTCGAACCTGGAAGATGCCTAACCTTGTGGATTTCATGGAATCTCTCACACAAGAACAGGACAAGCTGGTGATGATGGGCACCATCAAACCATCCAAAGATCAAGCTTTGATTGCTGGAGATTCGAGGGTGGATTCAAAAAGAAAAAAGAAAGCTAAAAAGCCACCTGATCGAAAGAGAGACAAGAAATAGTCTCCGGAGGATCAACAAGGTCCCAAGAAGAACTACCAAAAGAAGAAAAACAAAGGTGAAATGAACAAGTGCGCATACTGCAATAAGGGCAATCACTCTGAAAGCTCTTGTATGAAAAAGCAGATAGACATGCTGACCCAACTCCTGGAGAAGAATGGTATCTCCCTTCCAGAAATCTCAAAGAAGAGAGAAGGAGGATCAAGTTCAGATGACAGAGAGAGAGTTCATGCTCTAGTTGCTGGCACATCAAGCTCACCCAGTTTTATCATTGATTCTAGAGCTTCAAGACACATGGTTTCAACTAAGGAGGCCTTCTCCTCATTGGACAAGTCGAAAGGACAATCTATAGTACTGGGAGATGACTCTCTCACTGAAAGTTTGGGCAAAGGAAGGATAGATCTTGATCATGGTCAGTTCAACAATGTGTTGTATGTGCCTGGTATTGCCTCCAACCTCCTATCAGTGTACCAGATGACCCACAATGGGTCTCCTAAGAAGGTCATATTCTCCCTCGATGAATTTGAGATCACAGAGATTTCAACTGGTAGAGTCATTGAAAAAGGAGTTGCGAATCATGCTCAAAAGGTATACATGTTCTCACACTTCCTACCTTACTCAAACCCCTCTGCTCTTCTGATTCATGCTAATGAAGCAAGCAAGCTTTGGCATGAAATATTTGGCCACCTAAACTACAAATATCTTTCTGCTCTTAGTAAAAAAGAGATGGTCATAGGGTTGCCCAAGATAAAATTTTCCAAAGGAGTCTGCCAAGGTTGTATCCTAGGAAAACACCCATAGCACAAATTTGAGAGAGCTAGTCATGAGAGAACCTCTGCACCCCTCGAGCTAATCCACAGTGATGTTGCTGGACCATTCCCTCATATGTCCATGATTCAGGACAAATATGCATTAACTTTCATTGATGACTTTTCTAGGTATTGCTGGGTTCACTTCCTGAAACACAAGTCTGAAGTTTTTGGCCTATTCAAAGTCTTTAAGGCTTTGGTTGAAAACCAGTCTGGAAGGAAACTCAAGGCCCTTAGATCTGAAAATGGTGGTGAGTATGTCAAGTCTGATTTTATTAATTATTGTGCAGATGCAGGTATTCAGATGCAGCATTCTATCCCTTACACACCACAGCAAAATGGTGTTGCTGAGAGGAAGAACAGATCACTGAAGGAGATGGAAACATGCATGATGGAGGCCAAAACTTTGCCACCAAAGTACTGGGCCAAAGCTATCAAATGTGCAGCCTATATTCAGAATAGGGTGCCTCACAAACATCTTTATGGGATGACTCCCTTCGAAGCATGGAGTGGGCACAAGCCAGATGTGACCCATTTCAAGATTTTTGGCTCAAAGGCTTGGGCTAGAATTCCAACAGAGAAGAGGAAGGCTTTGTAGCCCCAAAGCCAAGAGTGTATTTTTGTTGGATAATCTGAAGATTCAAAAGGGTACTAGTTGATAAATTTGAGCACAAACAAATCCTTCATTGAAAGGTGTGTTTAGTTTGAAGAAGAACCCCTTGCAGCAGTGGAAGTTGGTGAAGCCTCTTCACCACCTGAACCTCAAGAAGTAAGTGAAGGTTTTGTTGAACATGATGATTCTGATTTTTCTAATGGATATGAGTTTATTGCAGACCCTAATAGCCCTACAAGACCAAAATGGGAATCCAAGACACTACATGCAGCAAGAGAGCTAGCTGGGGATCCCAATGACCTAAGGAGGACTAGATCTCAATTTGAGAGTGGTCTGTGCATGAAGGATTCTATTTTTGCTAAAAAATGCTATTTGATGGTGGAGTCTAATCCTCAAACATATGAATAAGTAGCAGGAGATCCAAGATGGAAAATAGCCATGAAGGAGGAGTTCAGCTCACTCCAGAAGAGCAACACATGGGAGCTAGTGGATCTTCCTCCAGGAAGAAAGTTAGTCCAGTGTCAGTGGGTCTATAAGACCAAATTTGCTGCTGATGGTTCACCATTGAAGTACAAGGCTAGATTGGTAGCCAAGGGCTACTCACAAGTTCATGGCATAGATTACAATGAGACCTTTGCCCCAGTGGAAAAAATGGATTCCATCAGGCTAGCCTTAGCCATTGCAGCCTCAAGGCAATGGGAGGTACATCACATGGATGTAAAATGTTCCTTCCTGAATGGAGATCTCATTGAGGAGATATATATGCATCAGCCTCAAGGTTTTTCTACTAACCCTTCTCTTGTGTGCAGGTTGAGAAAGTCATTGTATGGGCTAAAGCAAGCCCCCAGGGCTTGGTATGCCAAGATCGATAGCTTCCTTCTATCACTGAATTTTGTTCGGTGAAAATCAGATCCAAATGTCTATTTGAAGTTAGTTAATGGTTCATTAATGATCATTTTTTTATATGTTGATGACCTCCTCATTACAGGAAACTCACAGGCTGAGATTGTTTCCTTAAAAGGAGCTATGAACCAAGCCTTCTCCATGACAGATTTGGGGCTTTTAAGTCAATTTTTGGGGCTTGAGATTGCTCAAACCAAAGCTGGAATCAAGGTGCACCAGTCCAAATATTCCTTGGACTTGCTGAACAAATTCAGAATGAAGGATTGCAAAGCAAGCAAAACTCCTTTCCTTTTAGGAGTGAAGCTGGAAGAAGTTGATTCTTCACCTATGGTAAACAATACACTGTATAGGAAATTGATTGGATGTTTGTTGTATTTGACACATACTAGACCTGATATTTGTTATGCAGTAAGTGTGGCTTCTAGATTCATGGATCAGCCTCAAGAGATCCATTGGAAAGCAGCCAAAAGGATCCTTAACTTTGTTAAGGGAACAAGGACACATGAGATCTTCTATAAAGAAAAATCTGATCTTGATTTGATTGGATTTACTGACAGTGATTGGGCAGGTGATAGCATAGATAGAAATTCCACATCAGGATATGTGTTCATGCTTGCAGAAGGGCCAATCAGCTGGTCAAGCAAGAAACAGAGTGCCATTGCACTCTCATCTACAGAAGCAAAGTATAGAGGAGTTGTTAATGCAACAACTCAATGTTTATGGTTGCAGGATTTACTTGGAGAGTGTGGCTTCGAACCAGAGTACTCAACTACCATCTACTGTGATAACCAGAGTACCATTCGAATCTGCAAAGATCCAGTTCAGAAGCAGAGAACTAGACACATTGAGATCCATATGCACTACATCAGAGAACTTGTGCATGATGGCACCATTCACCTGCTCTTCTGTTCATCTTCAGAACAAGTAGTTGATATATTCACCAAATCATTTTGTGACAAGACCTTCAGCAATCTCAAATCACTGTGTTGTGCCCCTGTTCAACAGCCTTAAAACAAAAACATTATTTCATCAAACAAAATTGTATTTTGTTTTGATGAAATGTTTGAATTTCATATAGCAAACCTAAAGAATTGACAGCCACTGAAATGGTGACATTCCAGAAGCTACTGAAACAATGAAATTAAATGTTTTTAAGGAAAACATTTGTGAACTATGGATTTGTTGACAAAATCACTACTTTGAAATTACTATTTTGAGTGGATTTGCATTGAAAATCAAGGGATAAGTGTTAATAATTTCTCATAACCTAATCTTGAAATCTTATCCAAATATTTATCATTTGATTTTATTATGTGATTTTGTTATCATAAATATGGCTAAGGTTTTGGAAGGGTGATCATTGTATTTTTGGCACCTTATCAAAGTTCATTCGAATTATATTTCCAAGGCTTTTTGTTCAATCTAAGAATTACGCATAACACAACCTTATTATTTGATCTTGATTTTTATGATGGGATTCATGTGTCACCATTATTATTGCATGTAAAGGTCGAGGTTGATATGTTATTTCTCTTGGTTCTTCCTGTATGAAGGTCCTCTCCAAATTATTTTTACATATTCATGATGGTCACATTTTATAAGCTGATTTAAATTACTTACATGAAACTATTCCTTATAATTCGAAGTAATTTTTGTTTTTATTAATTATTTATATTTCCAAAAATTAATTTATTCAAGGAATATATATTCATGATATATGGGGCCAAAGTGTATACAGTTTTACGAAAAGAAAATTCCAACTCTTGATTTTGTTTTACCTTCCTGACAACCTCACAATTATCATAATGTAATAATGATTTTATATAAATAAAAATTATGCGTTTTGGTTATTGGTTTAAAGGGGACGGTTGATGCTGAAATGATCTTGTAATGATTATTTTTTTTCCTCTATGTACAGGTAGTACAAGAATCCATCTCAACGATCTCATTAAAATCAAGATGCCATATGCTAAATGTAGATTACAATCAACCAACGCATTAATGGAGATTGCTATTGAATCTTGAGCAAAATCAGAAATTTGATTTAAAAGATTTTCAAGCTGATACAGGATGTCGAATTGTTTGGCATCATTCTATTAATTTGCATCTTTTTGCTGGGAACGTGATATTCCCACAGATTGGGGAGAGCATTCGGATCATACCGATCAGCTTAACAAACAGCGTGTTGAGAAAGCATTTGCGTGTTGATATAAATGAGGGAGTTTCCATTGCTAAAGGGGGAGCTGCGGGCCAGCGCTGTATAGGAAGATTTCTCTTTCACAAGCTTTGAAGACGCAGACTGGGGGCTGCCCAAGCACATAAGATTTTTCTTTTTGAAAGCTCTGAAGACACTGTTACCATAGAGGCTGTGCTAAACAGAATTTGAAATTTCTTTTAATGTTCTATAAACACTGCTACCAGGAGGTCCAAGAATCGAAGAACGCGTTGCACTGAGGCTATTGGATGGAGCAATGTTTTTCTTCAAACTTATGTTCTCTTTCTCCAAATGATTTTGAAGAAGGAGGCTGGTAGATTGAGTATGTGCAGGAGCAGATTTTCCAGAGAGATCTAGGTTCCAGGATTAAGATTGTTAGAAGTTTTTTGTAATTTATACACTTTCCCATTTATGGATAATTTTTGTGGAACTGAAGCATTGAATTATTTCAAGTTTTCTGTTTTAGAAAATCTTCATTACATGTGGTAACTGTGTATTTATTTTTACCAATAATATAAACTTTGAATGATTTCAGTTTTTATTATTTGTATTTAGATGCAAATTCTTCTTTCAATTTTTATTGTTTCCAGCGTTATTTTGATTTATAATTTTTAATTATAATGATCTATAATTTGAAAATTATATTATCTTTTACTTAAGAAAGAAATTACTTTACTTCTTCATGTTAATGATAGTTAATCAAGAATGCTGGAAATGTTTTATTTATTTTTCCTGGAAATGTTTTTATTTTTTCTGGAAATGTTTTACTTACTTTTCTTCTTTGAATGTTCGCAATAATGGAATAGTTATAAAAGGAATGTACTGCTGAATTATTTCATGTGTTACGTTCTTTATTTCTATTTAATTAAAGTACACAAAAAAGAAGTAAAAGTTCTTTTTGATCAATAAATCTTTTAGGTTAGATATACTTTAAATAGTTTATTTAGCTTTATTTTCTTTGATTGATTAAAGTATTAGTGGATTTTTCCATTATACTTTATGTCAATTATATTTACTTTATTTTGAGCTTATACTTGTCTTGGAAAATTAAAAAGATAATTCACAAAAAAATAGCAATTTGGTTTCCTATTGTTTCAATTTTGTAAAGGTTATTACATATCTGTATATATATAAATAAATAGATTTTATTTTTATAATATTTTCTTTATTTTAGATTAGTAATTAGTTTTCCTGTACATTTGATTTAGTTCTATCTTTTAGGTTTCTTTTAGATTAATTCTTTGGCTAACAGAGCCATAATACCCGTCGGGAACAACCATCCCAAATAGCTTGGAACTTGCTTTAAGAATCCCGGTCTGGGTTGTCTCCCCTTTGTTGTGAGCAAGTCACATTTGCCTGTCAATAAATGGCGCTAGAAGGAGGGCCTGATTAGCAAGAAGGCCATTTTGAGTTGTTTAATTTTTTATTTCATTTATTTTTTATTTTTCCTATGAAATGGCTGATATCATTGATTTAGATCATGTTTTCAGCTTTCATATATCTGACGAAAGTTTTTCTCCAGAGCTATCTAATTTCTTGCGAAGACTGAGCTTCAATGGTGAAGGTAAGATTTCTACGTCTCATCAACTTTCGGTATTTAATTCTTTTTGTGATTGCATAGATATATTTGATGAGATTGAGACATGCAGACTTTTTGCAGCTACTTTCATAGGAAGAATTTTGATTTGGTTTAAGTTCTTGCCAGCAAAATCCATTCATTCATGGGAACAATTCACAAAGTTATTTCTTAATGCTCATGAGGATTATAGCTACAAGAAACTCGGACTTGAGTTAGAAAATCTTCGTAGACATGAAGATGAATCTCTTGATGATTTCTTTTCCAGATTCATGTTAATATGTTGCAGGTTTCATGAAAGACACCAGCCTTCCGAAAAAGAAAAAATGGATTGGTTTCTCCATCTTATCTCTCTCTCTCTGATTTTCATGATTTGGAAAAGAATGAAAATTCTGCAATAGATGGCATGCATGTTAGTTCATTAGTTGAAGATGATTTAGAATCTATTTTTTCTAATTCCACCGCTGAAAATGAAATTGTTGAAAATGGACAAATCAAAGAATTTTATGATATGCTATTTCAAGAACAAGAGAAAAGGGATGATGATTCAACTTTTACATTAAGCGATAATTTCGAAACTCTTGTTGTTCACAAGACAATGGAATATAAACAAAAAATTCTTAATTCTTCAACTGAATGTGCTAGTGATGACATAATTTCATCATCTTCCTTTCATGACGAGTTAGTTCCTTTCATTTCTTCACAAAATTCATTAGATCAGAGTTTTGCTAATGATGCTTCTGTTAAAGCAGTCAATGAAACAAATCATATCAATAGAGAAGCATTTACCGTTTTGTACTCTGACTCTTACTACTCTTTGTATCCTGATGTTTTTGCTAATCATAGACTACATTTACATGTTAATGATTTTCTAAAGAATACTTCATTATGGTCAGATTTTGATAGGATACAAGGAAATACATTTTTTAAAGATGAAGGATATAATGAGATCCATTCTGATTTAGTTCAAATTTGTCATCAAGAAGATCATAGTTTTTCTACTATCGTTACTTATCAGCCTCACGCATATTCATCCATTTTATCTTTTGTCCGTAAGGATTATGATTCAATTTGTGATATTGAAAGGGATGCACAATTTATTCATGATGTATTGAACATTAATTTTCTTCATTGCAACATGATAATCACATCTGAAGATAATGTCATCAATTTTAAGATAATACCCAAATGTCATTTTGTTCCTCTTGGATTTAGTCATGATGATATTCTGTTAAAAGATACATTTTTTCTTGATCATTTTTCATGAATTTTGAATCATACTTCTGATAAGATTCTTTTTAGTCATGATTCTCATGAGAAATCTATTTTCTTCCGACTTGATTTTTATGATCCGATTTATACATGGTGGGAGGAATCATTTATTAAAATATTTCCGTATCATCTTTTATGCTTTGTACATACAGAATTTGATTTAGTTTATTTTCTTCATTTTGAATTATTCCAATTTCCAATACTCATATATGACTTGTTTTCTCTGGCAGGTTTCAAGCTACGTGAATGGCTTCATTGGAAATTTTCATTTACTTAGTTTGTATATATTTTATTAGTTTAGGTTAGGTTTATAATTTAGAATGATTTATGTTTGTTTACATTTGAATAAATGTAGATATATGGAGTTGCGACAACATCATTTGAAGAATGAGATAACGACATCATTATCAGGGAAGTAGTTCTTTACTTTCTCTCATTTTTTTAATCTTCTCATTAAAAGAAAGAACCTTTCATCCTTTTATAGCTTCATACTCGTTAGGATTTATTTTGTTACTTTTATTTTTGAATAAAACACATTAGATTAACATCCCATCAATTATTAAAAAAACAAATTTGACTTAATTGAAATATTTAAAAAAAAAAAAAAAAAATAGGGATAAAAACCTTAAAACATGTTAATCTATTTTAATCTCTCATTTTCTTTGCTGGTAATTAGTCATATGTTGTTAAACCTATTTTCCATTTGATGAGATCTTGATTTAACTCATGTGTTATGTGTGTTTTTTTTTTTTTTCATTTTCTTTACTAAGCATTTTCTCGTAGACTTTGAAATCCTTCGTTTTTGTAATTTGCTCAAGTCAGACTTATGTATATATGGTACACTTAATTACTGGTTGTTTTCTTTTCAATTTATTTTTAGTTTTCTTTTGATTTTTGTTGTTCTTTTGATTTTTTGGAACCAGGAGAAATGATTCAGATCTGGGAATGTTTTTATGTCATAAAATTGGAATCTGATTATATAAAACATGAAGAAAGCTAGACTTTTAGAAATCTATTCTTATCTCAGAAATAAAAGAAAAAAAAAATCGAACTGTTGCAAACAAAACTACTAGACGAAAACTTTCACTGTATTTCGTTTCTTTTATCATTACCCTCAAATTATTGGATTTAATGGATATCGAAGTCACTATTACTAGGAATTCTATTACTTATTTAGAAATCAGTTCTGGGAAAGTAGATGCAATTTAATCATAAAATCAGTTATCTATAGATCCTTTACGCTATCCTATTCGTAAAGAGTTCCTATTATGTTCCCCCATTATAAATATGCAAATCTCTTGTAGATGAGCACTTAAATGTTGAGTATGAAACCTTCTTTAAACTTATTAGCTTGGGATATAAGCCGTTGGGTAGAATGGGTTAAAATACATACCCTTTCGAGGCTATGGACGCCTGCAGGTAGGAGTGCTCCATCTGTGGCATAATTGGATTCCAAATTATAAATTGTTATATATATAAAATCTATAAGAATCCAAGGTCATCCCACACTCGTGAAGAGGTTCCAATGCAGCTTACCCATTAATAAATTGAGAAGTTCTAAATATTCATGTTTTATCTTATCTTGGGACTAGAACGGTAGGATGTATGGTTAAAAGTCAACCCTTTCGAAGCTATGGACGCTTCCGTGGAGGGTCATGACTGTAGTATTGGGATCATATCTTAAAAAACTGGTCAAATATCAAAATTGCGTTGTATTTCCCAGGACTAATTTCTTTTGGAGTCTTATGTTTTCTGAAAAAACATAAAATTCATATCATTTTTGAAAGTAATCTATGGATAATGATAAAATAATTGAATCTGGTATTAGTTTGAAATCTAGTCTTATCACAAGGCGCGGTTCTTTTATCTTCAGGAAAATGCTAATTTGAGTTGAATAAAAATTTTCTTATCTTGCTACATATACAAGTCAGATTTCATGTTTTCACAGAGATAATTGTTTCGCCCAGTGAGTCGCCATATGTTGTGCCCTTGTTCAACAGCCTTAAAAAAAAAACATTATTTCATCAAACAAAATTGTATTTTGTTTTGATGAAATGTTTGAATTTCATATAGCAAACCTAAAGAATTGACAGCTACTGAAATGGTGACATTCCAGAAGCTACTGAAACAATGAAATTAAATGTTTTTAAGGAAAACCTTTGCGAACTATGGATTTGTTGACAAAATCACTACTTTGAAATTATTATTTTGAGTGGATTTGCATTGAAAATCAAGGGATAAGTGTTAATAATTTCTCATAACCTAATCTTGAAATCTTATCCAAATATTTATCATTTGATTTTATTATGTGATTTTGTTATCATAAATATGGCTAAGGTTTTGGAAAGGTGATCATTGTATTTTTGGCACCTTATCAAAGTTCATTCGAATTATATTTCCAAGGCTTTTTGTTCAATCTAAGAATTACGCATAACACAATGGGCTTCATGTGTCATCATTATTATTGCATGTAAAGGTCGAGGTTGATATGTTATTGCTCTTGGTTCTTCGTGTATGAAGGTCCTCTCCAAATTATTTTTACATATTCATGATGGTCACATTTTATAAGCTCATTTAAATTACTTACGTGAAACTATTCCTTATAATTCGAAGTAATTTTTGTTTTTATTAATTATTTATATTTCCAAAAACTAATTTATTCAAGGAATATATATTCATGATATATGGGGCCAAAGTGTATATAGTTTTACGAAAAGAAAATTCCAACTCTTGATTTTGTTTTACCTTCCCGACAACCTCACAATTATCATAATGTAATAATGATTTTATATAAATAAAAATTATGCATTTTGGTTATTGGTTTAAAGGGGACGGTTGATGCTGAAATGATCTTGTAATGATTATTTTTTTTCCTCTATGTACAGGTAGTACAAGAAGCCAGCTCAACGATCTCATTAAAATCAGGATGCCATATGCTAAATGTAGATTACAATCAACCAACGCATTAATGGAGATCGCTATTGAATCTTGAGCAAAATCAGAAATTTGATTTAAAAGATTTTCAAGCTGATACAGGATGCCGAATTGTTTGGAATCATTCTATTAATTTGCAGTTTTTTGCTGGGAACGTGATATTCCCACGAATTGGGGAGAGTATTCGGATCATACCGATCAGCTTAACAAACAGCGTGTTGAGAAAGCATTTGCGTGTTGATATAAATGAGGGAGTTTCCATTGCTGAAGGGGGAGCTGGGGGGCAGCACTGTACAGGAAGATTTCTCTTTCACAAGCTCTGAAGACGCAGACTGGGGGCTGCCCAAGCACATAAGATTTTTCTTTTTGAAAGATCTGAAGACACTGTTACCATAGAGGCTGCGATGAACAAAATTTGAAATTTCTTTTAATGTTCTGTAAACAATGTTGCCAGGAGGTCCAAGAATCAAAGAACGCATTGCACTGAGGCTGTTGGATGGAGGAATGTTTTTCTTCAAACTTATGTTCTCTTTCTCCAAATGATTTTGAAGGAGGCTGGTAGATTGAGTACGTGCAGGAGCAGATTTTCCAGAGAGATCCAGGTTCCAGGATTAAGATTGTTAGAAGTTTTTTGTAATTTATACACTTTCCCATTTCTGGAGAATTTTTGAGGAACTGAAGCATTGAATTATTTCAAGTTTTCTATTTTAGAAAATCTTCATTACATGTGGTAACTGTGTATTTATTTTTACCAATAATATAAACTTTGAATGATTTCAGTTTTTATTATTTGTATTTAGATGCAAATTCTTCTTTCAATTTTTATTGTTTCCAGCGTTATTTTGATTTATAATTTTTAATTATAATGATCTATAATTTGAAAATTATATTATCTTTTACTTAAGAAAGGAATTACTTTACTTCTTCATGTTAATGATAGTTAATCAAGAATGCTGGAAATGTTTTATTTATTTTTCCTGGAAATGTTTTTATTTTTTCTGGAAATGTTTTACTTACTTTTTCTTCTTTGAATGTTCGCAATAATGGAATAGTTATAAAAAGAATGTACTGCTGAATTATTTCATGTGTTAAGTTCTTTATTTCTATTTAATTAAAGTACACGAAAAAGAAGTAAAAGTTCTTTTTGATCAATAAATCTTCTAGGTTAGATATACTTTAAATAGTTTATTTAGCTTTATTTTCTTTGATTGATTAAAGTATTAGTGGATTTTTCCATTATACTTTAATTCAATTATATTTACTTTATTTTGAGCTTATCCTTGTCTTGAAAAATTAAAAAGATAATTCACAAAAAATAGCAATTTGGTTTCCTATTGTTTCAATTTTGTAAAGGTTATTACATATCTGTATATATATAAATAAATAAATTTGATTTTTATAATATTTTCTTTATTTTAGATTAGTAATTAGTTTTCCTGTACGTTTGATTTAGTTCTATCTTTTAGGTTTCTTTTAGATTAATTCTTGTTGATGTATATGTAACTTCGGAATGTATTCTTCTATGTATCTTATGTATTGTTACCCGATGTTTATTCCAGGATGTTTCTATTATGTATTTGAGTCATGTGGTTATGCCCCGATGTTTCGATCGGGAGGATTAATAATGTAATCAAGTCATATCAAGTCATTAGGTAAGTCCCCACATTTTCGGGGCACTTGAGTTATTATACACTAATTAAGGTGTAGGCTCGAGTAGTAATTATTAGGGTTGAGCCTACGTGTGAAATGGCAACTTAAGTGAACGTACTAATATAAATAGAGAGTGTGTGTCTCTCTGTTTATCACTTGTAAAATACATCACTTGCTCTCTCAAGTGTGGCGCACCTTTGGAGAAGGAAATACTTTGGCTTGACAGAAGACAGAAGGCTGCTATTGTGTTGGGAGGTCATCTTACTGTTTTGGGTTTCACATCTTGTGGTGATACTATCTTAGAGGAAGTTGAGGGGTTTTCTCCATTTATGGTTTCCCCTATCTAAACTCTTTGTGTATCTTGTCTCATGTGATGTGCTTATGTTATTGCTATGCTTGTTATTCTCTCAGTGAAAAGATCCTAACATAATGCTAGCTTAAATGTTCAAAAACTAACATGGTATCAAAGCTAACCTGAGAAGAAGAAATTGTGCAGCTACAGAAAATAGGGCTTCCTATTTTGTGGATCTTCCTCCACATATTTTCAGCAAAAGTATGCTAGGATGACTCTCCATTGAAGGGTGCATCTTTCTGTCGATGCGGAATTCAATTTCAATCATTTTCAGTTTCGATGTGGAAATTAGGGCTTTCTACAGAAGAGGAATTTTTGGGTGAGACCATAATAGGATTGTTCTCCTCATCAAAAATGAAATTTAGAGACCTGGATCAAGAAATTTGGTTGGATAAATCTTTGGGAAAGTCAAACCCTAGTTTGACCCCTAGCCAGGAGAAACCCTAAATACTAAAACTGCTAAGTTTTGGTACAGTCGCTATATTATGAGATTGGTGAAGTCTCAGAATCTAAAAATTGCAGGGACCGAAGATAAAATCCTGATGAACACTGTGTCCAAATTTCAGCCTCTGATTCGCTATATTCTGGGAGATATGATCTCTCCAAGTTAGGGTTCCATCCTCTTCCAGAAATCATCCATAAACAGGACACCTGGGGAGATCTGCAATATCTTGGGCTACAGAGGTCCAAATGGAATTCCTGAAGATGTTCCAAAAAGGGCACAGAATTTAATTTCTGTGGTCTGAAGGTCAGACTCAGAAGATGAACCAGTGACACGTGGCATGCCGTTCAACTTCTCTGTTCTGAACAGTCCTGTAACAGGTCACCTTGGGAAACGGATCATAAATCCAAAATGGTGAAACCAATTCTGATGAAACCTATGGTGTTGGATCAGGGACATGCACGGTTACCTCAGTAAACAATTTCAGACATATAGGATTAGTAATTTCAAAGATATCACAGAAATAGTAACAGGAATTTATGCAGAAGAAATCAGAAAATTAGGGCTTCCTATTCCGGGAGTTTCCCTCCACTGTTTTTAGAAAAAGAGTACATTGGACAGCTCCATTTGAATAGATCTATCTGTTCATCCAATCAGATCTGAAATATTTCAAGTTTTTAAAATTAGGGTTTCTGTGACAAACCCTAGATCAACGAACTCCGGGACAAGGACGGACACCTCAAATCGGTAAGATCTAATCCTTTGCTATTTCCATTTGAGGTTCTCATTTCAATATGATATATCACATCAGCTTAGTTAAAAGCTTGCGGAAGTTGACAACTTCCAAACCTGGAAGTATATGATCTCTCTGAAGAAAATGGATTGGACACCTACATGAGTATGGAGGTTCCAGTTTCAGAGGGAGATGAGGCCAAAGAAGACATCATGCTCATGCTGCAGAGGATGATGAACCATCCAGAAAGAGATCCAGATATGAAAGTGAAGATTCTTCAAGCAACGATGAATATGTTCTAATATCAACTCTCATAGGTAACATTACTCATGGAAGTGATGATTGGCTTAAAGACAGTGGGGCTTCCAAACATATGATGGGATTCAAGGAATCCTTTGTAAGACTATCAGAACATGAATTACCTCACAAGGTGAAACTTGAAGATGACTATCAATATCCAATAAAAGGTAGTGAGGAATCTTCATACAAGCTAGACTCTGGAATGCAGGTTGCATTCATAGATGGTCAAATCATCATGTGGCCAAAAGGAAATACTATCGAAGATGCGGTAGTGATTGGAGAACAAGAAGGAGGCTTGTATAAATTGAAGGGATATCCAGAACAAGCCTTGATCCATGACACAGTAGACCCAAATGAGCTTTGACATAGAAGGCTTGCACATGTGCATTACAAAGCACTACCTATTGCAAGCAAAGTTGTTGAAGGTATTCCTAAATCTCAAGCTATTTGAAGGGAATAACAAAAACAGAATATGACCTAAAGAATCCAGTTGAAGAATGTGAAGATCTAGAATGCAGAGATCATGCAATCATAAGAGTCTCTCAAATCAAAGAACAACTTGAAGCGTTAAAAGAAAAAGTGAAGAATGCAAAAGTGGTGATGGCCACCTTGAATGGCTTCCCAGGATCGTAGAATTCATTCATTCAAGGAATGTGTTCCAGAAGGAAGTGATTACTTTCAGAAGACTCCGTGAAGAAGAAGAAGCTTGAATCATAAGAAGAGAAGAGAAGATGGGAGCAACTGAAGATCAAGCTATTTCCATCCAAAGAAGATCCCTCAAGCAACGAGGAATATGAAGAACTCAACTCTTGAAGAACTTCTTATCCACCTTATCTTTTGGATAAGAAACAATGCTAT
>LPNX010852281.1:16520-27866 GCA_001517045.1 Pseudotsuga menziesii | reverse complement strand
TATATTTATGCATAAGAATTTGCCAGTATGAATTTTCCTTATGAAATGTTTCTAACCATGAAAATGCATTTGACTTGTAGGAAAGATCGCATACATAATCGTTTACAAGCAAAGAAGAATGAAGACTTGTTCCGAAGAACAAGTGACGGCAGTTTCAAGACAAAGAATAATATGATGAATGCAGTGACATCATTGATGCAGAACCTTCCAGTTCAAGAAGAATGATGTCAGGGCGTATTATCGAGACCTGAAGAGAAGTTCATAGTTCCATCATGCAGTAGATGGAAACATCATGGGATACAAAACAAGATTCGTAGCATGAGGCTTCTCACGAAGAGAAGGCATAGTCTACGAAGAAACATTTACAGCTAATAGAAGTGAATTCACATGACATGCATAATCATGTGTGCAAATGAAAGAAGGCCTTATATGAGTTCAGAAGACACCCATGGGATATCACATACATGATGAGCTTGATGAATATCTTAACCTTTGCTACAAGGTTGATAGAGAATGACAAGCTCACCGATGGGTGAAAGATGAACTTTTGAAGAAGTTCAAGATAGAGGATCTTAGTATCCAGTGATCCTAGATGGATACTACTTGTCACTCCAGTACAGAATGTTTTAGTGCATAGAGTATGGAAGACATAGGGAGTATGATGCTCCACTTTAGAGGGAGTGATTGTAGAAGATCCTGAGGTTCGACATGGTACGACGAGATGGATAGATTACTGATGAATCTAGGCTTTACCGAGAGTAAAGTGGATTCCAACCTTTGCTTCAAGGTTGAAGGCGGAAGACCAGTGATTCTCTTGTTATGTGTCGATGCACTATTTTTCTAGGTATGGAGGTGTGGCAGAATACAGATGGAATCTTCCTTGGACAAGGGAAGTATGCAGTAGAGATCCTAAAGAGATTTGGGATGATGGACTGCAAGGCTATGGCTACACCTATGGCATCGAACCTGAAGCTATTGAGTGATGCTTCTTCAGAGACAGTTGATGCTACGATGTATCGTCATATGATTGGGTCATTGATGTACCTGACGAACACGAGACCAGACATTTGCTTTGCTGTGAACATCTTGAGCCAGTACTTGACAGATCCAAGAAGTGTTCACTTGATTGCTGCAAATCATATTCTGAGGTACCTGAAGGGTACAATTGATTATGGGCTCAAGTATGATGCGAATCAAAAGATTAACCTGGAGGGTTATGTTGATTCAGATTGGGCAGGTAGTGTCATCGACATGAAGAGTACTTCAGGATGTTGCTTCAGTATGGGATCAGGTGTGATCTCTTGGTTTAGCAGGAAGGAATCCTGTGTGGCACTGAGCACAGCTGAAGCAGAGTATGTCGCAGCTTGTTCAGCTAGTTGTGAGGCAGTATGGTTACGAAAGCTACTGTCTGATATATTTGATCTCCAGTTGGATGCTACTTGTATACACTGTGACAACCAGAGTTGTGTGAAGTTGTCAGAGAATCCAGTGTTCCATGACAAGTCGAAGCACATCGAGATCAAGTATCACTATATCAGGGATATGGTGTAGAGAGGAGCAGTGAAGCTCCTGTATGTTGTGACGGAGGAACAGATAGTTGATGTATTGATGAAGCCATTGGCTAGACTGAAGTTTGAGTACTTCAGAGAGAGACTTGGTGTTCTCCAGATCAAGGCTTCCTCCCAGAGACAGTGATGAGATCCAGAGCCATTCTGACATGGTGAGAGGATTGGTTCCTTCCATGGTCAGATGTAAGGGCTGAGACATTCCGTCATGGTGAGAGGATTGGTTCCTTCCATGATTGATATGAGTATTGAGATCTATAGCCATTCTGTCATGGTGAGAGGATTTGTTCCTTCCATGTCAGATATGAGTGTTGGCCATTCCGACGAGCAGTTCAGATGTAAGGGCAATTGCCATTCTAGGAATGGAGGCACCTGGTCAGTTACCAGGATGATTCAGTACAGGACTGTATAACCATTTTGATGTGACAGAGGGATGTGTTCCCACTTGATCAGATGGAAGGGATGAACCATTCTTTTCATGGCTAAAGGATTTAGTTCCTTCCATGTCAGATGTGAGTGTTGGCCATTCCGACGAGCAGGTCGGATGTAAGGGCAATTGAAATTCTCTATGAGAGTGGAGGTGCTTGGTCAGTTACCAGGTAGCTCAGTCGAGGACTGGGGGCCATTCTGATATGACTGCTGGGATGTGTTCTCATAGGATCAGATGTGAGTGCAAGCCTTTCCATCAGTGTAGTTGGATGTGTTCCCCTGGATGGATGTAAGTGCAGAGCCTTTCTGGAGTGACTGCTGGGATGTGTTCTCGTAGGACCAGATATAAGTGCTGAAATCTCTTATCATTGTGATAGGATGTGTTCCTGTCTGGATAGGAGTCTTCCATCAGTGTGGTTGGATGTGTTTCCCTGGATGGTTGTGCCTTTCTAACGAGGAGGTCAGATGTAAGTGCAGAAATCTCTTATCACTGTGATAGGATGTGTTCCTGTCTAGATAGGAGTCTCCCATCAGTGTGGTTGGATGTGTTCCCCTGGATGGGATTGTGCCTTTCTGACGAGTAGGTCCGATATAAGTGCAGAGCTATTTCACAGATGGTAGTAGGTGTGTCCTACCATGCTGGTGATTATAAGTGCTGAGCCATTTCACAGATTATAGTAGGTGTGTCCTATCATGCTGGTGAATGTGAGTGCTGGGCCCTTTCTGACGAGCAGATCAGATATAAGTGCTGGGTGAAGACCTACATGAGGGTAGGCCTACAACCAGCATGAAAAAGGGTTGGCTCTGTAGAACTTCCTATGACGAGATAGTATACACATGATGATGACTATAGGAGATCCAGATCGAGAGATGATCCAGATCCAGTTATGATGACTCTGAGAGATCCAGATCGAGTGATGATCCAGATCCAGTAGTGGTGATCCAGATCCAGTCCAGTGATGTTGAGCCAGATCGAGTGACGATCTAGATCCAGTGATGCCATTTGATTTTGATCCAGATCGAGTGATGATCCAGATCCAGTCCAGTGATGTTGATCTAGATCGAGTGATGATCTAGATCCAGTGATGCCATTTGTGTTGATCCAGATCGAGAGATGATCCAGATCCAGATGACTTGAAGATGAAGATGACTTAGAGACGAAGATGATTCAAAGACGAAGATGATCCAGTTGATGCAGAGAAGAAGACCAGTGCTGAAAAATTGTGTCGAAAGAATACCTTCCTAGTTAAGAGGGAGTGTTGATGTATATGTAACTTCGGAATGTATTCTTCTATGTATCTTATGTATTGTTACCCGATGTTTATTCCATGATGTTTCTATTATGTATTTGAGTCATGCGGTTATGCCCCGATGTTCCGATCGAGAGGATTAATAATGTAATCAAGTCATGTCAAGTCATTAGGTAAGTCCCCACAGTTTTGGGGCACTTGAGTTATTATACACTAATTAAGGTGTAGGCTCGAGTAGTAATTATTACGGTTGAGCCTACGTGTGAAATGGAAACTTAAGTGAACGGACTAATATAAATAGAGAGTGTGTGTCTCTCTATTTATCACTTGAAAATTACATCACTTGCTCTCTCAAGTGTGGCGCACCTTTGGAGAAGGAAATACTTTGGATTGACAGAAGATAGAAGGCTTTTGTTGTGTTGGGAGGTCATCTTACTGTTTTGGGTTTCACATCTTGTGGTGATACTATCTTAGAGGAAGTTGAGGGGTTTTCTCCATTTATGGTTTCCCCTATCAAAACTCTTTGTGTCTCTTGTCTCATGTGATGTGCTTATGTTATTGTTGTGCTTGTTATTCTCTTAGTGAAAAGATCCTAACATAATGCTAGCTTAAATGTTCAAAAACTAACAATTCTTTGGCTAACGGAGCCATAAAACCCGTCGGGAACAACCATCCCAAACAGCTTGGAACTTGCTTTAAGAATCCCGGTCTGGGTTGTCTCCCCTTTGTTGTGAGCAAGTCACATTTTCCTGTCAACACACTCCTAGGATTGCTGATCATGCTGTGAAAGCATGAGTGAAGACAATATTCTACAATTTTGTTTTACAGTCCATGTTTAAGGGAGGATTTTCCCAAGTTGGTTTTGCCTCTTTCCTTGTTTAAATGGACATGCAGTATGTAAAGGGTGACTAAGCCTTGTTGCTAGGCCCTATAATTTTCTGATATATTACTCATAATTCATCCTTAAGGAGGGGTGTTAGAATAATCAACCCATAGTTTACCCATTTAGACATTAATTTAATTATTTCTATCTTATTAGCCTAGTTCATGTGTCCCACCTTGTGCAAGTTGTCTTTTACCTATCCATAGTGTTCAAAATTTCCTCATTTGACTCATGTAGCACATGGGAAAGCCCAAGGAATCAAATCTGCTTTATTCCTGGCCTCCTAGGTGCCCTTCTGCTTTTTCTGCTTTATTCCCTGCTTTTTCAGTGTTTTAAGGCAAATAGAAAAGCTAGACTAGGTGAGGTGACTTATTTTTTGTCCTACACATCCTCCTCTCTTTTCTCCATGAAAAATCATGTATGAGCTGCCATTCCACCACTCTTTAGCTTTCCTAAGCCATTTTGCCAATTTGTGAGCTCCATGACAGATTTGGGATCAACTTTTTACACATATGGGGGATTTGCTTATTTTTAGTAAGCCTGCTTTATGCTAGATTCGAATTTCTCCTCATGCATTTGAATCCATGATGTATGTTATTTATTCAGTAACATATGTTATTATAGGGTTGTCTATTGTACACTAGTTTAATAAAGTTTAGTGTTCAGCGCCAATTTTCACTCTCTTTGTGAGTGATTTTGCATGATCAATTGTTAATTGTTGTGAGTAAAATTAATCTATCACCTGGTTCAATTTCCACACTTTCCATGTTCGACATTGACACATTTATTCACATGGTAAGAATTGTACCATCGGGTTTTGTAGCAAGTGAAAACTATATATTTTTCATGACATCATCATTAGTTTTACAGCAGCATACTTTCAGCCATGGGAGACTACCACAGTTCTACTTTAAGCTCTCATTTTTACTTCATCCAACCAAATGACAGTTCAATTCCTTCACTTCACATTCTATGATTCAGCAGCAACGGCCACATTCCTATTGCATAAATTCATCAACTTTGTGGGTAAGTGGAGGTATGTTGTTTTCTAATATTTAGCCATGTAATTCTTTCTATGCTAGAAAATGAATGAATTTGGAAAATTCCCTCACTACATTCCCTTTCTCACTTTCCATAAACTTAATACATATTAAGGGGGCTGGGGGTGGGGGGGGGGGACACTATTCATTATCATTTTACACATTCATCATCTCATTTACCTTTAACCAACATGTCTGTCCCAAAATCTGCTATGTATATTGGCATGATTCATAACTATAAAAAGGCTTTTTACTATGCATTGATGGTTTATCATTTCTAATGCATGTATACTTTTAAAATCTTATGTATTGCAGCAAAAATAAAAAAATTAATAAAAAATAAAAAACGAGCAAATGTTGTTAAAACAAGAACCAACATTTGTTATGGTTGTTACACAAGAACCAACCACAAAAATATATAAAAAAGAGAAAAAAAGAAAAATTATTGTCACTCATGCATTTCAAAGTCATTGAATGATTTACTATTATATACCATCATCATGTAAAGCCTCAGCTACAAGCCAAAATTTTTAAAGGAATCAATGCATAGTTGCATGAGGACATGCAAACAATCAAATTGGGGGGTATGTTGAGCCGCAAAAAGACCACATTGTATTCATCATTTTACATATTATTTATCACCTTATTCCATTATATCCTTATATAAAACCATTAACATTTACCACTTTCATAATAAATATGGGTTTATATTACCATTTTCCAAATCATTTATTTTTGAGTATTTTGAGTGAATTTATGGTTAATTATTGAGAAAAATAACATAATTTCATTAAGCTTAAAGTTGGGTGAGTTTGGTGATTTGTACAGGTGTATTTGAAGACTTTAGCAAGCTCAAAAGTGGCCACCTAGCCTCATATTCGAATTTCATCTTCTAGATATGAGCTAACTTCAAGGAGAAGATCATGGACATGTGGAGAGAATATCTCATCCAATATTTGGTTGAGGATTTAAAGGGATGAGTTGTAGATTTGTTGAGTATTTGGGGGGGATGAGTTGTCTATTTGTTGAGAATTTTAAGGGATAGGTTGAGAGAATAGTGGATCTGTAATTATGATCAGTTATCTTGGATCTATGTATAAATAGGAGGTCTCTCTCCTCATTTTGGTTAGAGGCCCTCTAGTGGTTTGATAGTAGAGAACTGGTTCATATTTCTAGATAGTCATGGATTTGATCCTGTTGTAATAGATTTTATATTTTGGAATAGATAGTTTGATTCTAGTTATATTTTGATGTCTTGTTTATTAGTTTTTAATGTAGAATTCGAATTATATTTTGATGTCTTGTTTACGAGTTCTTAGTATAGAATTCCAGTTATTTATTTTTATGCATTTTCAGTATTGATTTTATGTGAGCTCACCAATTAATGCCAATTGCTTTATACTTGTTTATTTCCTACAATTTCATTATTTCTTTATCGAGCTAATTTATGTAATTTTATGTTTTATGCATTTAGATTTATTTCCATCTAATTTCCTGTTTTCATAGCTTAGATTCAACTTTAGTTATAGGTTAAGTTCAGTGACACTCTTCCCATGCATATATTTTGTCTGTGCCTCACAAGTTTACGCTCTCTCTAAGTTGACAATTAAATCGTTGGAATTCTATTATAAATTGTTTAATGCTTTTGCCCAATAGATACCACCACCACCACCATGTCAGAGGAAGATATCTCCCCAACGCATAAGTCTAGGTTCATGGGGTGGGCACTGTCGTAAATTCACCATGTTACTAAGGGTAGGAACCCTCTCAAAGAAGAATGCAAGAAGTATAGTGGCATATCCAAAGTTCTTCTTTTGACCCCTCCTGTAGTTAGAAAGTTGTTTCTTCATAATCGGGAGTAATATCGATCACCAATGATACAATGCACCCCGCATGTACTTCAAAAGGAGGACTTGGGAATGCATATTTGAAGTACAATGGAATTTTAACAATCTACATCTTTGCAAAGATTGCGAAGTGGTGGCATCTCTCATGGAATCACCATCCATGTCCTCATTCTCTCATTCTCTCCATTCTAGCACGATGTTTCCATGCCAAAGAACCACTGCTTTCATTAGAATCCATAAAAAATCAGTTGCATCTATCATTTTTGAAAAATACTTACATTGTGCAGTATTTGTGACTGTTCTTTCTGCACATTGCATATCACTCGCGAGTTGCACTGTAGGCAAGCCATGGTTAAAAGTCACAATCGCGGGTCTAATGAAGGCTACTCGTGAGTAACCTAGGATGCCTTTAGGGAACATAAAAAACCACTTAATTCAACATTTAAAACAAAATTGGAATGGATCAAATGAAAGAGGACAGAGAGACCACCAACCTGCAACTTGCAAATTCAAATTTGGTCCACCAGATTGTCGACACCAATCAGTTGAAGTTTGAAGGTAAAATTTCTAAATATAGTTAAAAAAATCCAAATGGTATGTTTTATTTTTGGTTTTGAACTATTTAGATTAAATGCTTAAAATTTTTACCCACTTTGTATAGTTTAAAGTCAATTTTGGTTTTCGGAGCTAATGCCACGTGGTTTTTCTAGCTGTAGTAGGTCCTGGATGATCCAGAAGTTGATTTCCATCGCATATAGTGTAGGATTTGGTCTTCGTTGCATAATATACACTCATGTGTCATCCTTCATTAAACCCTAGTATCTCATTGCATTCATGGAATATGGTGTATAACCAATTTTTACCTTGTACACATCATTTTTCTTTGGTGGATAGGGCCTCCTTTACATGGGTATCCCTAGTTTAGAACATATACTTGTCTTTCTGGTACCCAAGCCGCAATTGAGGTAGGTTGCGGGAGCCTTCATTGTTGTTTTTTCATGACAAAATGAGCCTCATTTTGCATCTTTTATACCAAATTACACCCTGATTACAAGGCTCCCTGCCTTTATGGATTTCTCTTTAGGCCTTGGTCTGAATCCTTAAAAATAGATTGGAAAACCAAGTAAAGTTGTTTGTTTAGACTTGTTAAGGTAAACTTAATGATCATCTACATTGGTGGTAAGTTATCTCTTTCTCAGACCATGTAGATTATTTATGAGAAAGGAACACTCTCTTTTCTGAGGAATTGACAAGAGTATCTTCAGGCATAGGTTTATCTCTTTTCCGGACTCGAAGGAATAAACATATGGAAAAGGAACCCCTGGTATCATCTTAGTTTTCTCTTTTTCGTGCTCTCGACCTAAACATGAAAAATATTTTGATCGTACTTTATGTCTTTGTCATGCTCACTGGACCTTAAAGAACAAAGCATCAAGTTTACTATTGTAAGTCCCATTTCTCATAAATAAATGGAAATTTCTGAGTGATCTTGCCTCCCTTCATACCTGATAAACTCAGGATATATGCTTCTTTTGAAGGTGTGCAAGTCTGGTAATATTTTACTTATTTTTCGGATCTTGCTGACTAAGTATGAAAAATGTATACCTTAGTTCTTCAGAAGCTAAGAGAATTCTTCTGTGGATTGTTTTATGCTTTTTCGTCCTCAAGAGACTAAATTGTATGAAAAAGAACCCCCGTATAGTATTCTTTGGATTTTTAAGACTCTTAAAACTATGACAACACCAATGAGAATCGTTGGATTTTTTTAGGCTCCTAAAATCCATGAATCAACGACATATCAATCATTATTCTCTATTTGCTTCAAGCTTGTCAAAAATTAAGAGAGACTCGACTTGACTTTCTTGGAATCATCAAAACTTAACAAGAAAGGTAAGGAAGAATTTCACTCTTTGGGTTATAAGAAGTGGCAGCATGTCATCCTTAAACAAAGAAATTTTTGAATTTCTCGATACTCATGTATCAGTTTTCCACTTCCATCTTAGTATTACTTTGAGTTTTTACTCCTGCACTTGTCCTTTATACATGGGGAATCTGATAATGTCTCCTACATGATAGATAAGTCTAGTTTTTCTATATGGAAGTATAAATATTGCTTTGGGTCATCTCTTTGTTGTGATCATTGTTCAAGGATCTTTACCTCTATTTGGTCATTCAGATTCCCATCATTTTCAATTCTGAGAATCCCTTGTGTCTACCTTCCCTTATCCAGTCTTCCAGTTACTATTATGATTTGTTGAAGGATTCATTGCCTTTCTATTCATACTACAGTTTCTCATCAACATCTCCTCAAGAAGAAGACCTAGAGTTTTGAACATGGTACCTTAGGATTCACTACTCACATTGGTGAACTCCTTTGATTTAGTTGTTAGCATTACTCACTTACTGACACTCTGATGAATTCCTTCCATGTTCGACTTCAGCTCACATATTCACAGGGTAGGATTTGTATTGGTTACTATGGATTTGGATGAAGACCTTAGGTTAATATATCTATAACCTAAGTTGTACAAGATTGTGTTTAGTTCTATGACACTACTTCCATATATTGAATACTCATCATTGTATATCATGGATTTGATCCATCATTGTAATACATACGTGGCTTTGTTTCCCGTATCATATGATGTAATTGAATATTGTAAAGGATCTAGTGTTCCACTTTATTGAACATGGCATCCTCATAAATGATTTTGTACATAACTTTGATATGTCTATTTTAGGTACCTCTCTGCAGCCTTGGAAACTAATTTCTCCAAGAATAAATATTGGAATGTATTTTGGCCATCATTTCCCTCTAACCTCACACATTAGGGGGAATATGTTATCTAGTGAAATGGAACTTCTCCGTCTGAGGACCAACACTCAATGTGTTGGTACACAAATAGACACAATGGGTTGAAGTAGCCCAAAACCTATAGATGAGCATGTTCCTTGATGCAACTTTATCCTTCCAGCCTTGTCCATGTTTTATAAGGTGCTTAAGGTGTAATCCTGACTTTTGACACTGAAGCTCAGAAACCATTTGTGGGTAGCCATATATACAACCCGTGATTATATGATCATAGTTTGAACTCGCGGGTTTCCTTTATAAAAGTTGTGATTCACTTGCAACTTTCCTATATTCATACCCGCGATTACCCTAATCCAAAATTTAATAATAAAAACATGTTTAGTTAGAGACAGTTGGGCTCATAATCATAACATTCCCAACTTCCCTAACCATATCAACCTTCATAACTCCTCCTACTCATCAAGTATAAATAGAGGGTAGGGGTTGAGGCCAAAGATATATCTTAGAGAGAGCAAGGTTATGCTGGAGGAATACCCTTGGAGACGTGGAGCAGTATAACTCAGTTCCTTGGCTAGAAGAGGAGGACTTGTACCAAATATTGGTTGTATCTTTCATCACTAATTAACAAGAGAGAGAGATTTTCTTCCAAATTGGTGCACTAATGTTCTTATATGTTATGATTCATGAATTATCTTGCTGTCTTATTGCAATCATAATATTTCATTAATATATTATATAACATCTAAGATATTGCAGGAAAGTGTCTATCTCTTTGGCAGGTGTAAAAATCCCTAGAAGTTGTTGGAGCATTTGGATTGAAGGAAAAATTTAGGACCAACATTCATAAACCAGGTACACTAACTTCCTTCCCTATTTATCTGTCAAATTTCCATATAGGTGAATGTCTGCAAGTTTAATTTTGGTATGTTGGTGACCCCATACCCTTAGATCATAATGTAGAATTTCCCTAAACAATACTCCTAGTATATGTACTGGAATTGTAGCAACCATTTGATGATGGTGATGCAGAAAAGGTTGCATTAATACAATAGTTTTTTTTCCCACTGTTTTGAGTTGGATTCAGTGCATCTTCCTTCCCAAAGTTAGTGCTGGGCCTCGAAATTGTCTTTTATAATGATTTTATTTACAGTAATTTTTGACCTATTTACAGTAATTTAGTAAACCTATGTTCAATAAGGTTGTCTTTTACTCTGTTTTATTAATTAAAATCTCGTAAATGTAAAATAAGACAAATGTGTTATTTTTATGTATTAAATGTAGTATTTTGCAAATAATAGGCATTCTGCACTCCATTCAGCCCCTTCTTTCGGTCCTAAGTTCTGAATTAGATTTGATTGCATGTTAGTTTACTGGTTTGGCTTACCCATTATCTTCCATTTCTTGCTAGTTTTGTTGATCCTACATGAACAAATCAAAACCATGACTCTATGATGAAATTGAGAATATTCTAAATGTTAAAAAATAGAATAATCTTCATTTTCAAACTATTAATAAATTTG
>LPNX010852281.1:0-16400 GCA_001517045.1 Pseudotsuga menziesii | reverse complement strand
CACACACACATATATATATATATATATATATATGTATGTATATACATACATTACATATATATATATATATGTGTGTGTGTGTGTGTGTGTGTGTGTGTGTATCATTATTGTTCCATTCACATTTTAATTCCTTTTAAGAAAATAAAAACTAATATAATAATGAAAATCCCTAAGAAATAAGTAGATTGGAAACATAGTCACATTCTCTTTAAAACTTTGAATATGGTATTAAACCATATATATCATGCATGCATTGACCATAAAACAAGCCTCTTACATTATTTTAAACATATGATCCTTTTTTATTTGCTATGTATTAATATATGGAAAATGTTTTATGCAGCCTATAACTTAACTCACGCACAGGAAATGGACTCATGCACCGTGAATTGAATGCATGAGAGAATGACGCACCCAATGAATGGAACTCAGCCAGAGTCCAACAATCTAAAACCCAACCATCAATGTGACCAACAAAATAGTATAAAATATGCTCAGAATCCAGATTTATGAACAAATCTTGGTTACAGGTCATCCAAACGTTCATCTAGAATGTTCATCCAGATGCATTGCAGACTATGTGTTTTTAATAGAAAGTTGATTTTTGGGATTGATTTTTGGACAAACAGAAGTGAAATTGAAACTTCTGGCACATGGGTTTTGTGAAGAATAGGTCCATTTCGGTAACAATGTGGAATTTTTGCCAAATTCATATCCATTTGGGAGAAAATCATGGTTCTCTGAAACCAACTTTTCTAGAAATTTTGGTTGGATTTTTTATGAATTTGTGGGTAGTTGTTATAGCAATAATGAACCTCTATTTTTAGAAAGAGGTGGTCGACCTGATCTGCATTGTAATCATCTTATAAATACCTCTTTGGTTTTGAATAGAAGGGGAGAAAAAACGTTGTATAAGCTTTGTTCTATTTTTAATAAAAATCTTCGTTCTAGTTTTAATAAAAATCTTTCTTTCAGTCATGGATTTATGTTTTCTTCTTCTGTGGGTAACTGATTGAATTACCTTCAAATATATGATTGCTGGGAGGGCCCCTCAACAATTGGAGGTTCTTTTGTGTATCTTTTGTATTTATTTTATGCAACTAAATAGTTTATTTTCCAATATATGTATTTAACTTGGTTTCCTGTAGATGTTGTTTTATTTTCTGCAATTTGTTTTCTGTTGTTTATATGTAATTTTCATTTCCAGAATTGAAATGACTGGTCATGCATTCCTCATTTCAGCTTGTCTTTTAGTTTTTCATTTTCAATCAGATATAATTCAAATTATTCCAGTATTTCAAGCTTAGTTTATAGTCAAATTCAGTTCTGTTATTTTTCTTGTAGCTGTAGATTAAATTAGTTTACCTTTTAGCTCTATTTTATTATGCAATATAAATGGTTTCTTTCCTTAGATAATTATTAGTATAGATAACTTTTTGTTATTTAAGTTTTTTAATAGTTTATTTACTATTTTTCTTACACTGTAGGGTCATATGCATCAACCAGCTGGCGTCAAGATCATTTAGTCTGCTCGTTTCCTTAGTTTATATCATTTTATGTCATTCAGACTGTCTATCCATACTATCATTTGGACTGTCTATCCAAACTATCATCCAGACTTTCATTTAGCCTTTAATATTTTTTGTTTTGTTTCTATGCTTAATTAGAATCTAATTTCTCAGGTTTTTGAATTGTCTTATTTCCTGTAATTAACCAGCATTCGTATATGTATTTAGAACCTTGTTTTGAATGGAATAATGTTTTACTTAAGCTTCATATTCATTTTTTATCATTTTCTTATCTTTGCCTTAGCTTTTCTTTCTGATTGTACCTTGATCTGTAGTTAATACTTTATGTCTGATTTCTTAACTTGTTGTTATTCTAAAACTTGTCAATTTCATTCTTAGCTTAGTTTACTCCATTTTTGTTAAGGTTGATTTTGGAACTAAACTTGCTAATTTCATTTTTGAAAGTGCATTAGTTTTCATGATTTGATCATCCATCTTAGTTCAAGCATAGGATCTGTTTTTCTCATTCACATAGTTAATGAAGATGTTCATGGATAGGATTTGATTTAGAAATAGAATCAACTTTATTAATTTTTCTACTTGCTTCTAGAATTTAATTTATTTCCAGCCATTTGAATATGCTTAGGTTTACTCAGGTCTACTTGAACCCCAAGTTTAGTTTGCTTTGATTAGTTTATTGTTTTGCAAAGCATTTATTTAGGCTTGGTCTTTAGAATAATATTTGTTTTGCTTTCTATGAATCCACAGTTACTTTCTTTTGTTTCTACGAATTTTTAATTAAACAGTTCATTGCTTTCCATAAATCAGTTGCACTTGCATTCTTAGATAGACATTTACTCATGCATACATGGCATAGTCTCCAATTTATAACATAGATCATATAACTTGCTGCAAGTAGTTAGTTTTACTTTCATTAGTTAAATCACTTTTGGACCAAGCGACCGCTTTCTAGATTAGTATCTAGAATTTTCTTCCATAGAATAGATTAGCATAAGAGACGATTATATTTGAATTCCAATTGTTAAATAGTTTCCCTGCTTTCATAAGAATAGATTGGATTCCTGCATTTAACTCATGATAGTCATGCATGTAGTTTAACATCATGTAGTTGCATGATTAGTGCACTTGCATATCTAGTTAGCCTAGATTAGAATAATCTTTAATCCTGCACATATAGTGTTTGTATCTCACAAGCTCCCTTCCCAATTTGACAATTAAGTATTGAATTAGATCGTGCATATTTTATCCAACATTTTCGCACCATTGCCGGGGAGGTGCTAAAGAGATTAGCATTTAAGTAAATAGATTGATTTTACATTACACACCGAGGGGGAGGGGTGAATGGTAAGACGAGAGGTAAGAACCTGCACATCCACTATAGTGGGGTACCCCGAAGCCTTCGTGTTCCTTTTCCGCATTTACTTTCTGCAAGTTAATTTTAGATAGGTGTTTTAGTATGATGTGATTTTGTAAATTTTCTTTAGTAGTAGATAATCTTTAAAAATAAAAATAGAAAAAAAAGACATAATATTTTTGGGTGCTGTAGTACCCCAGATACTAATCCTTTTGTGAAGTAGGACCTGTCAACCAACCAAATGGATTCAAATGTTTTTATTAGTATGAGAGAAATTTCTCAACTCCTATCAACATCTAGGATCTCGATCTCTACCTCTCAAGAAGAGAAGCTCTTGATATCATTTGAGAGCTTATCGATCTCCCCTGAAAAGAAAAACGAACCAAAATCCCAAGAACTACAAAAACATGTTCTTTGTGAGACTGCAAAAGAAGCTGATACATTGGGGATTGCATCCGAAGGAGAGAAACCTAGAATTAAAGAGTTCTCCACATGCAAGCTAATAGATCCATCATGTGCTTGAACAACTGCTCAATTAAAAGAAGGGGATCTGTATGAAATAGTGAAGGAAGGTGAGTACCAAGAATACATCGAAAGATGGTTTCAGGAGGTAATTCAACCACAGTACCATTCCTTTGTTTTAAACCTGTTGATGCAAAGAAAAGTAAATTGGTTGAACTTCCACATTCAGGTAATCACTGCAGCAATATTTTCATATGTGGATAAAGGTACAATTCTTATTTTGCTTTGCACTTGGTTTCATTGAAAAATCTCATATACTTGAATAAATATGCTTTCTTTCTTCTTAGGGTAGGGAAGTATGCATATAAATAAAATGTTGCATTCTTAGTTTATGGAATAATGTAACTTTGTTTTTTTTTCTTTTTCAAATAAAAGAACTAAGAAAAAGATCATGTTAATGACTAACCCAAAACAATCTTACATCATTATTCATTTTTATACATGAATATTTCTAATTATACCAAGTACTCAAGACCAACTTTAAACATCATGGGGATTTTTCATAAATTAAGGTCTAGCTAAAACCTAGAGGTCACTCGTACATCCTAGCTTCATTATCAGGGCTTGTTATTTAATCATCTCTACTACAGGGTAGCCTTAAGGGTGAATGAAATTTCTAGTTTGTGAGGGAACACTACTATAATTATATATGAAAGAAGATGAATTTTGGGACTAGAGACACATTTCATTCATTATCTTATGGCTTCATCCACTCTACACTAAATCCATCAACCATGTGTATCCTTGGATTAGTAAATTCATCTTGCAACCTTTGGTTCCATGATAAAAATAAACACTAGTTATCCTCCAACCCATATACCATCCCCCCTTTAACATGGCTTTTAGAGCTGCTCCCCCACCACTCGTTCATAGGAAAAAATTTTCGAATATCTATAGGGAGTGGATATTTGGGACACGATCCTTTAATGAAAAACGGGTTTAAGAGGTTGACCCGCCGGGGTACTGAACAGGCTCTCGGGAAGTGGGTCCCAGCCTGTGGTATGACCAAGTAAACCCGATGGAGTATTGAACATTCCCGACTAAAAGAGGGGAATATTCCTGGGAAGGACAACTTGTTAAAGAGAGAGAGAAAAAGTCTAAAAAAAAATTTAAAAAAGGGAGAGAAAAAATATGAAAATGACTTTGTGATAATAAAGGTTGTTGTAGGTCTACTGGAGGAAGTTATGCATGGTTGATCTAAAGAAAATGAAATCCATCAATCTTCCATCTGAGAATGTTTGTAAGTTGCACTTTAGACCCTATTGTCTTACTCATACTATACTTAGGATATAACTATCCTAAAAGTGGGACCCATAAACTTAGGAGTCTAATGAACTTGAAATGCAAACTCTGTCCATAATTACTTGAATAATGATAAACCTTTTAGAAGTAGTAGGGATTATTGGTTTCCTATAGGCTTTACTAACTATCTATACCCTCATGTTTTCCATTTTAACCTAGTCTTAATTTATTCATGGCACGAGGACGTGCCATACCTTCAGTCTGGGGGAGGGAGTCTCAATTAATTTATATGGTATTCATAAGCATGAATTATTACTAGTGGTGGAATCATATGTATCAATAAATATTAAATAATATGAAATTGTTTTGGTCATCTCATAACATAATTTTTTTTCTAAGTTCTCATTTTCATGTAGTAATAAAGATGGCTTTGTTTTGCTGAACGATTGCCTATTAATGATCAAGAAAAGTTTACGAATAAATGAAAGACCACTTCTGATTCATTCATGGCATGAGGATGTGCCATACCTTCAGTTTGGGGGTATGTGGGGCCTCAAAATTATCTTTTATAATGGTTTTATTTACATTAATTTTCGATCGATTTACCGTAATTTAATACATCTATGTTCAATAAGGTTGTCTTTTACTCTGTTTTATTAATTAAAATCTTGTAAATGTAAAATAAGACAAATGTGTTATTTTTATGTATTAAACGTAGTATTTTGCAAATAATAGGCGTTCTATACTCCATTCAACCCCTTCTTTTGGTCCTAACTTTTGAACTAAATTCGATTGCATGTTAGTTTACTCATTTGGCTTACCCGTTATCTTCCATTTCTTGCTAGTCTTGTTGATCCTGCATGAACAAATCAAAACCATGACTCTATGAGGAAATTGAGAATATTTTAAATGTTAAAAAATAGAATAATAATCATTTTCAAACTATTAATAAATTTGTTTACATTAATACATCATTTTCAAACTATTAATACATTGGAAATGTTCTAATACTATTAATAAATTTGTTAACATTGAAAATGAGTTAAAACTTTAAAAGCATAAAACATGAAACCAAACAATATATATATCATTATTGTTCCACTCACATTTTAATTTCTTTTAAGAAAATAAAAAATAATATAATAATGAAAATCCCTAAAAAAACTAGTAGATTGGAAACATAGTCACCTTCTCTTTAAAACTTTGAATATGGTATTAAACCATATATATTATGCATGCGTTGACCATAAAACAAGCCACTTCACATTATTTTAAACATATGATCCTTTTTTATTTGTTATGGATTAATATATGGTAAATGTTTTATGGAACCCATGAGTTAACTCATGCACGGTGAATTGAATGCACGAGAGAATGGCGCACCCAATAAATGGAACTCAACCACAGTCCAACAATCTAGAACCCAACCATCAATGTGACCAACAAACTAGCCAAAAATTCGCTCAAAATCTGGAGTTATGAACAAATCTTGGTTACAGGTCATCCTAACGTTCATCCAGACACCCATGCAAACCACGTGTTTTTAACAGACGGTTGATCTTAGGGTTTGATTTTCAGGCAAATAGAAGCGAAATTGAAAATTATGGCACATGGGTTTTTTGCCGAATAGGCCCAGTTCGGTCATTGTGAGGAATTTTCCCCAAATTCATATCCATTTGGGAGAAAATCGTGGTTTATTGAAACCAACGTTTCAAGAAATTGTGGTTGGATGTTTTTCGAATTCGTGGGTAGTTGTTACAGCAGTAATGAACCTCTACTTTTAGAAAGAGATGGTCGACCTGATCTCCATTGTAATGATCTTATAAGTAGCTCTTTGGTTTTGAAGAGAAGGGGAGAAAAAATATTGTATAATCTTTGTTCTAGTTTTAATAAAAAAATCTTTGTTTCAGTTGTGGATATATGTTTTCGTCTTCTATGGGTGACTGATTGAGTTACCTTCAAATCTCTGATTGTTGGGAGGGCCCCTCAACAACGAGAGGTTGTTTTGTGTATCTTTTGTATTTCTTTTGTGCAAGTAAATAGTTTATTTTGCAGTATATGTATTTAACTTGATTTCCTGTAGATTCTATTTTATTTTCTGCAAATTGTTTTCTGTTGTTTATATGTCATTTACATTTCCAAGATTTAAATGACCGGTCATGCATACCTCCTTCCATTTTTCCTTTTAGTTTTTCATTTGCAATCAGATAGAATTCAAATTATTCCAGTATTTCAAGCTTAGTTTATAATCAAATTCAATTTTGTTAATTTTCATGTAGTTGTAGATTAAATTAGTTTACCTTTCAGCTCTGTTTTATTATGCAATAGAAATGGTTTCCTTCCTTAGATAATTATTAGTATAGATAGATTTTAGTTAGTTCATCTTTTTAACAGTTTATTTATTGTTTTTCTTGCACTACAGGGTCATATGCATCAACCAGCTGGTGTCAAGATCATTTAGTCTGCTCGTTTCCTTACTTTATATTGTTTTCTGTCATTCCAATTGTCTGTCTAGACTGTCATTCATACTTTCTATCCACACTATCATTCAGACTGTCTATCCAAACTATCATCCAGACTTTCGTTCAGCCTTTAATATTTTCTGTTTTGTTTCTATGCTTAATTAGAATCTAATTTCTGAGGTTTTTGAATTGTCTTATTTCCTATAATTAACCAGCATTTGTATATGTAGTTAGAACCTTGTTTTGAATGGCATAATGTTTTACTTAAGCTTCATATTAATTTTTTATTATTTGCTTATCTTTTTCTTATCTTTTATTTATGATTGTACCTTGATCTGTAGTTAATACTTTATGTTTGATTTCTTAACTTGTTGTTCTCAAACTCGTCAACTTCATTCTTAGATTAGTTTACTCTATTTTTGTTAAGGTTGATTTTGGATTAAAACTTGGTAATTTCAATTTTGAAAGTGCATTAGTTTTCATGATTTGATCATCCATCTTAGTTCAAGCATAGGATCTGTTTTTCTCATTTACATAGCTAATGAAGATGTTCATGGATAGGATTTGATTTAGAAATAGAATAAAATTTATTAATTTTTCTACTTACTTCTAGAATTTAATTTATTTCCATCCATTTGAATATGCTTAAGTTTACTTAGGTATGCTTGAACCCCAAGTTTAGTTTTCTATGATTAGTTTGTTGTTCTGTAACACATTTATTTACGCTTGGTTTTTAGAATAATATTTTCTTTGATTTCTACGAATCTGAAGTTACTTGCTTTGCTTTCTATGAATTTGTAATTAAATAGTTCATTGCTTTCCATAAATCAGTTTCAATTGCATTCTTAGATAGGCATTTACTCATGCATATATGGAATAGTCTCCAATTTATAACATACATCAGATAACTTCCTGCAAGTATTTAGTTTTGCTTTCATCAGTTAAATCGCTTTTAGACCAAGCGGCTGCTTTCTAGATTAGTATCTGCAATTCCCTTCCATAGAATAAATTAGCATAACAGTAAATTATATTTGAATTCTAGTTGTTAAACAGTTTCCCTGCTTTCATAAGAATAGATTGGATTCCTGCATTTAATTCATGATAGTCATGCATGTATTTTATCATGATGTAGTTGCATGATTAGTGCATTTTCATATCTAGTTATCTTAGATTAGAATAAGCTGTAATCCTACACATATAGTGTTTGCATCTTGCAATCTCCCTTCCCGGGTTGACAATTAAGTGTGGAATTAGATAGTGCATATTTTACCCAACATTTCGGCATCGTTGTTGGGGAGGTGCTAAAGAGAATAGAGTTTAGGTAGATAGATTGATTTTACATTACATAGAAAGGAGGAGGGGTGAATGGTAAGGGGAGAGGTAAGAACCTGCGTATCCACTATAGTGGGGTTCTTCGAAGCCTTCTTGTTACTTTTCCGCATTTACTTTCTGCAAGTTAATTTTAGATAGGTGTTTTAGTGTGATGTGATTTTGTAAATTTCTTTAGTAATAGATAATATTTAAAAAAAATAGAGAAAAAAACACAAGATCTTTGGGTGCTGTAAGAACCCAAGATACTAATCCTTTTGTGAAACAGGACCTGTCAACCAACCAAATGGATTCAAAGGTGTTTATTAGTATGAGAGAAATTTCTTAACTCCTAGCAACAGCTGGGATCTCGATCTCTACCTCTCAAGAAGAGAAGTTCTTGATAGCAATTGAGAGCTTATCGACCTCTCTTGAAATGAAAAACGAACCAAAATACCAAGAACTACAAAAATATGTTCTTTGCGATATCGCAAAAGAAGATGATACATTGGGGATTCCATTCGAAGGAGAGCAACTTGAAATTAAAAAGTTCTCCACATGAAAGCTAATAGATCCATCATGTGCTCGAACAACTGCTCAATTAAAAGAAGGGGATTTGTATGACATAGTGAAGGAAGGTGAATACCAAGACTACATTGAAAGATGTTTTCAGGAGGTAACTCGACTGCAATACCATTCCTCCGTTTGAAACCTGTTGATGCAAAGGAAAGTAAGTTGGTTGAACTTCTAGATTCGGGTAATCATTGCAATAATCTTTTCATATGTGGATAAAGGTACAATTCTTATTTTGCTTCACACTTGGTTTCATTACAAAATATCATATACTTGAATAAATACATTTTCTTTCTTCTTAGGGTAGGGAAATATGCATATAAATAAAATGTTTCATTCTTAATTTATGGAATAATGCAACTTTTTTTTTCTTTTTCAAATAAAAGAATTAAGAAAAAGATCATGTTAATGACTAACCCAAAAAAATCTTACAACATTATTCATTTTTAGACATGCATATTTCTAATTATACCAAGTACTCAAGACCAACTTTAAACATCATGGGGATTTGTCATAAATTAAGGTCTAGCTAAAACCTAGAGGTCACTCGTACATCCTAGCTTCATTATCAGGGCTTGTTATTTAAGCATCTATACTACAGGGTAGCATAAGGGTGAATGGAATTTCTAGTTTGTGAGGGAACACTACCATAATTCTATATGAAAGAAGACAATTTTTTGGACTAGAGACACATTTCATTCATTATCTTATGGATTCATCCACTCTACACTCAATCCATCAACCATGTGTATCCTTGGTTTAGTAGATTCCTCTTGCAACCTTTGGATCAATGATAAAAAATGACACTAGTTGTCCTTCAACCCATATACCATCCCCCCCTATAATGGGGTTTTTAGAGATGCTCCCCCACCACTCCTTCATAAGCAAATTTTGTCGAATATCTATAGGGAGTGGATATTTGGGACACTATCCTCTAATGAAAAATGAGTTTAAGAGGTTGACCCACCGGGGTACTGAATAGGCTCTCTAGCAGCGGGTCCTAGCCTATGGTATGACCAGGTAAACTTGACAGGGTACTGAACAGGTGCGACTGAAAGAGGGGAATCTTCCTGGGAAGGACAACTTGTTAAAAAGAGAGAGAAAAAGACAAAAAAAAGGGAGAGAAAAAATATGAAAATGACTTTGTGATAATAAAGGTTTTTGTGGGTCTACTGGAGGAAGGTATGCATGGTTGATCTAAAGAAAATGAATTCCATCAATCTTCCATTTGAGAATGTATTTAAGTTGCACTTAAGACCTTATTGTCTAACTCATACTATACCTAGGATATAACTATCCTAGAAGTGGGACTCATAAACTTAGTAGTCTAATGAACTTGAAATGCAAACTCATGATCCATAATTACTTGAATAACGATAAACCTTTGAGAAGTAGTAGGGATGACTGGTTTCCTATAGGCTTTACTAGCTATATATACCCTCATGTTTTCCATTTTAACCCAGTATTAATTCATTCATGGCACGAGGACGTGCCATACCTTCGATCTGGGGGAGGGAGTCTCAATTAATTTATATGGTCTTCATAAGCATGAATTATTACTAGTGGTGGAATCATATGTATTAAGTAATCTTAAATAAGAAGAAATTGTTTTGGTCATCTCATAACCTGACTTTTTTTTCTAAGTTCTAGTTTTCATGTAATAATAAAGATGGATTCATTTTGCTGAACGATTTCCTATTAATGATCAAGCAGAGTTTTTGAATAAATGAAAGACCACTTCCGATTCATTCATGGCATGAGGACGTGCCATACCTTTGGTCTGGGGGCATGTTGGGCCTCGAAATTATCTTTTATAATAGTTTTATTTACATTAATTTCCAATTGATTTAATGTAATTTAATACATCTATGTTCAATAAGGTTGTCTTTTACTCTGTTTTATTAATTAAAATCTTGTAAATGTAAAATAAGAAAAATGTGTTATTTTTATGTATTAAATGTAGTATTTTGTAAATAATAGGCGTTCTGCACTCCATTCAGGCCCTTCTTTCGGTCCTAACTTCTAAAATAGATTTGATTACATGTTAGTATAATCGTTTGGCTTACCCATTATCTTCCATTTCTTGCTAGTCTTGTTTATCCTACATGAACAAATCAAAACCGTGACTTGATGAGGAAATTGAGAATATTTTAAATGTTAAAAAGTAGAATAATCGTCATTTTAAAACTATTAATAAATTTGTTGACATTAAAAATGAGTTAAAACATTAAAAACATAAAACATGAAACCAAACAATATATATATATATATAGATAGATAGATAGATATAGATATATCATTGTTGTTTCACTCACAATTTAATTCCTTTTAAGAAAATAAAAAATAATATAATAATGAAAATCCCTAAAAAACAAGTAGATTGGAAACATAGTCATGTTCTCTTTAAAACTTTGAATATGGTATTAAACCATATATATTATGCATGCATTGACCATAAAACAAGCCACTTCACATTATTTTAAACATATGATCCTTTTTTATTTGCTATGGATTAATATATGGTAAATCTTTTATGGAGCCCATGAGTTAACTCATGCATCGTGAATTGAATGCATGAGAGAATGGCACACACAATCAATGGAACTCAGCCACAGTCCAACAATCTAGAACCCAACCATCAATGTGACCAATGAGCTAGCCTAAAATCCACTCAGAATCTGTATTTATGAACAAATCTTGGTTACATATCATTCGAACGTTCATCCAGACGCCCATGCAGACCATGTGTTTTTAATAGACAATTGATTTTCAGGAAAACAGAAGCAAAATTGAAAATTATGGCACATGGATTTTGTGTAGAATAGGTCCATTTTGGTTATTGTGAGGAATTTTCTCCCAATTCATAGCCATTTGGGAGAAAATCGTGGTTCTCAAAAAGCAATGTTTCCAGAAATTGTGGTTGGTCGTTTTCTGAATTCGTGGGTAGTTGTTATAGCAGTAATGAACCTCTAATTTTAGCAAGAGATGGTCGAACTGATATCCATTGTAATCATCTTATAATTACCTATTTGGTTTTGAAGAGAAGGGGAGAAAAAACGTTGTATAAGCTTTGTTATAGTTTTAATAAAAAATCTATGTTTCAATTGTGGATATATGTTTTCGTCTTCTGTGGGTGACTGATTGACTTACCTTCAAATCTCTGATTGTTGGGAGGGCCACTCAACAACAAGAGGTTCTTTTGTGTATCTTTTGTATTTATTTTTTGCAAGTAAATAGGTTATTTTCCAGTATATGTATTTAACTTGGTTTCCTGTAGATGTTGTTTTATTTTCTGCAAATTTTTTTCTGTTGTTTATATGTAATTTACATTTCCATAATTTAAATGACTGATCATGCATACCTCCTTCCAGCTTGTTTTTTAGTTTTTCATTTGCAATCAAATAGAATTCAAATTATTCCAGTATTTCAAGTTTAGTTTATAATCAAATTTAGTTATTTTAATTTTCTTGTAGTTGTAGATTAAATTAGTTTACCTTTTAGCTCTGTTTTATTATGCAATAGAAATGGTTTCTTTCCTTAGATAATTATTAGTATAGATAGCTCTTTGTTATTTCATCTTTTTAACAATATTTTTACTATTTTTCTTCCACTGTAGGGTCATATGCATCAACCAACGGGCATCAAGATCATTTAGTCTGCTCGTTTCCTTAGTTTATATTGGTTTCTGTCATTCAGACTATCTTTCTAGACTATCATTCAGACTTTCTGTCTAGACTATCATTTGGACTCTATGTCCAAACTGTCATTCAGACTTTCATTCAGCCTTTAATATTTTTTGTTTTTTTTCTATACTTAATTAGAATCTAATTTATGAGGTTTTTGAATTGTCTTATTTCCTGTAATTAACCAGCATTCGTATATGCAGTTAGAACCTTGTTTTGAATGGAATAATGTTTTACTTAAGCTTCATATTCATTTTTTATCATTTGCTTATCTTTTCCTTAAATTTTATTTTGGATTGTACCTTGACCTGTATTTAATACTTTATGTTTGATTTCTTAACTTTTTGTTGTTCTAAAACTCATTAGTTTCATTCTTAGCTTAATTTACTCCATTTTTGTTAAGGTTGATTTTGGATTAAAACTTGCTAATTTCATTTTTGAAAGTGCATTAGTTTTCTTCATTTGATCATCCATCTTAGTTCAAGCATAGGATCCACTACTACATTTCGACCAAAAATCCGACGGCCGTATTGTCGGATTTTCGACACTTCCTTGTCGCATGTACGACACCATGATTTGTTTTAAGCGTCGGTGGATTTTTGTCGGTTATCCGACATCTTTCCAATCCGTCGATTAAGCGATAGCTCAGTTTACCATCGGTTAAATGTAAAGCGTCAGTTATCCGACACTTACCAGCCGTCACTTTTACAGCATGGCTGTCGGTTAAGAGACGGTGGCGAATTTTTTTTTAAAACATTTACACCTACAGGAGTCGCTTAACCAACACCTACAGGAGTTGCTTAAGCGACGGTATTGCATTTTTTTTTTAAAGCGTCGCTTAACCGACACCTACAGGCGTCGCTTAAGCGACGGTATTGTATTTTTTTTTTTTTAAATATTGTGTTGTTTTTTTTTGTAAGAAGAACTCCACTGTGAAAGATTTGATAAGAAATAGGACATTTGTCTTGTTGGGAATATAATCTTGTTGTCCATATGATGGGCAAGCAAGAATACACTTGGTCAGACTAATAAGTAACGTGTTGGGAATATAATCTTGTTTTCCATATGTAAGATCAAAGGTACAACCTAACTAGACACAAAATCCTTTCTTTGAATTTAATTTCTGTACAGTCTACTTGAAATTTTTTGACATTAGTCACTACACTTATGTGGTGGACACAGTATAAATACAGTTTTCAAAGAGAGATATTTCTTTCCCACAATCACAAAAGATGCAATGCCGTCTTACTCAGAAACACTTCCCCAACATTGTAAAACCAATCTTAGATCTTTTTATTAACATTTCACAATACAAAAGAACAGAGTCAACGAGCATATGTCCTTTTTTAATTAATATCTTAGTTATTTCCCTTAGTAAAATCCTACTTTAAAACTCAGCAAAATTACTACAGAGGCTGCGTGGGATTGTTCAGAACTTGATTACATTATATGTAATCATCCATATTATCATAGTCAATGTATATCATTGAAGTCGGCTATAACAAGAATTAAATTCCATTTCATTACTCTTAATGATATGAGGCTTAGGTAGACACTCATGAACCCAAATTGTTTAAGAGATGAAAATTGTTCAGTTACAAAAAGGGGTTACATTGTCATTATTGAGTTTAGTAAAGAATTTAATATTTACTGCACAAAGCAATACCAAGCATTTTACAAAGAAACCATGATGCTGAAAATCCCTTGGAAAAATGAGAGATAACCAAGTAAATAGCCATGGAGAATGGAAAAGAGACATCTACACATAATTACCTCAAATAATTCATGCAATTCAGAGTCCTCCACATTACTATTAATATTTCGCACAAATAATGTTCTGGGAGGATGTTCACCATAAGGATGCTCTCCCAGAACAGTACCAAGGCCATTTGAAATTCCATAGGTAACATTTCCATTTCCTGCTAAGTTATCTAAGATTGACCTGTGTATGTTCCCATTCAGACCTTCTTTAGAATCAAAATCTAACTCCATGCCCCCTCCACTGCTAAATATATCACATTCTTCCAAATATTCAACCTGGGTGGGCAATCCACTCAAATTGAAATCGTCCATAATTCCAGCCAAAAGCTCGTCTTCATCATCAGGAAGATTTCCTATGGTCTGGGACTTCATGTCCTGAAGAGGCTCCAAAGCCAATGCTCCTTGATGTAATTGATTTAGAAGAGAATTTGTTGTATCAACATATTGTCCATCATTCTCCTCATCTGTAACATTCACTGTAAACATCCAAGAATAATAAGCATAAAGAAAATTTTCAATTGAATACATCCTCTCATTCCATAAAATGATCATAAAATTTGTACAATTGTAGGGAACATTAGACCTTACATTTTTCTTGGAACATTACAAGCAATGAACTTGAAAACAGACTTGTGTCACTTGAGGCATGAAATCCATCATTTTTAGTTTCACGACCCTTTGTGGACCCCTCCTTTAATGGAGGAATTGCCACTGTTAAGTTCTGTACTGGATGACCTAAACTCAAAATCATTCTTGATCAGGATTTTGTCAAGTTGATAATACAATAAAATATTTGCAGGAGAGACATAAGATTGGTCAAAGACAAGTTACCATCAAAAGCCCTTGACTGGTCTGTAGAGTGATCCATTGCATTTCCTTAATTTTAGCACCTATAAGAAAACTGAGACAAATGTCAAATCCATCATATAGTGATGGTAAGTGGATGTGAGAATAATAGCAAGAATGCAGAACATAGTGACAAATGGTAATTGCAGATGAAAATAACAGCAAAGATGCAGGTAATAGTGACAAATTCGAGCATTAAAAATTTTGATGACTGAAAGATAAAAAAGGTGCATATGCCTAAACCAATGAATCATAATGAAGTATAAACAGACAACCATCTCAAAATAGAATGTATCGACAAAATAATATTGTCTAGAGTTCCTGCATACAGTATATACAAAACTTTCATGAAACAAAAATGTGTAAACAGACCCCAGCATTTGAACTCCTTACTGAAATTTGCATTCCCTTCGAGTCTAACTGCCACCATGAGCAGGTTTATCAATCAGAGACAAAAAATACTAATAGTCACTAACCTGGTGGTCCAGTCAAAATAATTTGAGAACAAACAGTGACCAAATTTGACACATATTTGATATACTCTGGCCTCTTGAGAAACACATACATGGCATCTAATAGTGCAGTCTTTGTGTTATCCCTGTAATAGACAACCAGTTTAAATTGGAAAAAAGAACATAAGAATAAGGGTTTGTACCAACAAAAATAAGAAACCAAAAGATATTTAAAAAGTAGATAGTGCACTATCCACTCTAATCTCTTCAAAATCTTTTAAAAACAGGGCAAGAGAGAAATGAGGCAAAGGAAGAAGTAAAGAATTAATCAAAACATTTAAGTTACATAAGGCTAATGTGCACAAACTCCTTTAAAAACAAAATTGTTTACTCAACATCAAGCTAACACATTTTTGGCTTGATTTTCAGATTATAAAATTTGAAACGTCAATGTACTCAATTAAAAGCTTGCTTTTCAGATTATACAATTTGAAACGTCAATTAAATTAAAGGTTGCTATTAGTATCGTATTCAAATGAAAGGTCAATAGCTCTTAGCTCTTTATTCGTTCTGGAAATTTCATTGTAAGTGTCTCTACTTTTCAAAAGACGATGTCTGATGAGGTAAATGCCCAAATCAAAGCTAAAGGTTTTTTGCTTGTACAAGAT
>LPNX010852249.1:195573-236546 GCA_001517045.1 Pseudotsuga menziesii | reverse complement strand
AGATGGCATAAATCTATATATTTTCATGAAATTTAATAATAATAATTTCAATGGATCCAAGTGGAGGTTGGTAACTATGTTTAGTTGGATTTTTATCTTCATTGTTATCACCTAAATGTGAAAATATAATATGATTACTAGTAGAGAAGTTGACAATTAAAGATAGCCCCTACATTAAAGATTGCATAAATCTATATATGTTCATGAAATTTAATAATAATAATTTCATTTGAATGAGGTTGAATGAGTCTACAACTTTTTACATCTTTAGAATATGAGACAAAAAAGGCACTTCTCACTCTTAAAATGTAGTTGGTTCATTTTTTCATAAAGAATGTAGTCTTATGCTTTAGTACCAAACACATGACAATGGTATAATTTTACTCACTTATTCTAAATAATGCTATATCTTTTACTTTGTGTAAGTGCATTAAACTACATAATATGCATAATTAGTGGATTTTGCCCAAAAAATTAAGACTTAATCCCTTAGATTGGATCATATAATTTACCATTTATTTCACTTAATGACACCATTTTGTTGCAGTATGTATGGAATAGTATGTTGTTTTTGTAAAACTTTTGCAAAGTAGTAAGTTGTAAATTTATTGTTAGCATATTCATCTCTATTATCTTTTCTCAACTTTTACAATTGATGTGTAGATTATTTTTCTACATGATCATTGTAGGAAATATTCATGTCAAAAACTTCACTCTTATTTAAGAAATGAATCCAAGTGTATTTGGAGAAGTCATCAAGGAAATTTAATAAGTACATGAACCTAGAGAAAGAAGCAAAATGAAGTGATTCACACAAATAACTATCATGAGTCTAGAAGGGACCAAGGGTATTTTTCAAAAAAATCCCAATGAAGTTTGCTAAGAACACATACTAGAAAAAAATAATCTCTAAAAGAAAAAGACCAAGGATAGTCACCATATTATAATTATATAGCTACTGCAATGAGTGATACTTTATATTACCAAGTTGCTAATGCCAAAGTTTTCTCAAGTCATACATATATGATAAATAAGAGATGATGGAAAATATGATGACCTATAGTTGTCAAACATGCACATCTTAAGATTATAATTAACCACTCCGATTGCTAGGATATCCGTAGTATCTTTTAAATCCTTGATTACAACTTGATTAGGTGAAGTATCCACTATTTTAGGTTCACTTGAATCAATGATATATGTTATATCGATATAATATTGGAGGAAATACTTGGAACACATAATACATATTGACTAACAATCATCTAGCTAAACTATTCTAGACCCTACAACACTCAGAGATTTATCATCACAAAAACAATGCGTCTATCTTGGCCATATCATAAGATGTTCCAAAATCAATGTCACTCATAAGAAGGCCTAGATGATTCATTAACGAAAACAAGATGCAAGAGGGGATTTTTAAGTAGCCCCTTAACTAATAAGATATTCTATAGTGGAGTATAGTGTAGATACAAGATTAAAGTATGGAATGACAAGCTTAGCAAGAATAACACATATAAGTTGGTAAACTATCTTGATTATTTTACATTTCAAGTAAAATTCCAAGTGTTATCAACTTAGAAAAAATCAATTCAATAGAAATCAGTGGGATTTATAGAAGACATTAGTTTTCAAGCTAGAGGCCTTAGATCTTGTTATGTTTACCAAACACCACTTCCAACTTTTGTGATGTTGCATATAGGGTCTCAATTACTTGATGTTGAAACTAAATTCCACTAGAGACACACATTGTGCTTAATCTATGTGATTTGTCATTTTTATCACCCCATTTGTATTTCTTTAATCCATTAAGAGGGGAATTTTTTGTTCCCAAGGTAAGATGATGAAGTTCCCTACATAGTAAATCGATCAAATGGGATATCCATAAGAAGTATTTTGAACTGGTAAGTAGGATATCACTTGGACAAAATCTTACGAAAAAAGGTAGCTTGAAAAAAACTCGAAAAAAAGGTAGCTTGAAAAAATGATGTTGCTCAATAAAGAAAAATTCTCTCACTTCTCTAGCTTTTCTTATAAGATCACATTTACAAATAAATTTCATTTTACAATAAAATAAGCAACCCAAAGTTCATTAAAAAAGTGAGAAGCATTTTTACAATGAAGATACTTTATAAGTTAATGTTGCATACTAAAAAACATAGTAATGAAACACAATTAAGGACATTTTAGAACAAATTGATTTTAACTAACTCATATGTGCCTAAATATCCTATCACTCCTCTATAAGCATATCCTATTGGACTTCTCTCATATAAAGGAGAGCCATTCTCACTTAGATTGAGGGGCTCGTGGTTCAGGTTGTATTTTCTTCAAACATTTGACTACAACGTCATGGATGGGGAGACCTAGGATGTACTCCTTTGGTTATTACTCTTTTTTTTCATATTCTACAATATCTCTTTTTATTTTCTACATAAAGCTATAAATGTGTTGATTCCTCACTTGCGCATGTGTGCTTATCATGGCCTTTTTATTTTGACCTATCTTGAGGATTACTGTCCATAAAATTATGCATAGTTATGGAGAGAAACACCTAATGAAACTCTAATAACTATGCATAATTTCATTAGAGTTTCATTAGGTGTTTCTCTCCATAACTATGCATAAGTTTATTTTGCAAGTCTTGGAGCTATCCACTTTGTAGTGTTGATTTCTTTGTTTCTATGCATATTCATCACTTATAAGTTACACCTTCATATGTTCACCATCATCTATGACATCCATTGTAATGATCTATGCCCACTTGGTTCATCATTATAGGGAGATGACGTGGAATGTTTTCATGGGTCATTTGTTGTCCATTATTGTATTAAGCACAAATTCCTATGTTTATTTGATGGTTGTAGTAGGAAACTACCCATGCACTTATGAGATATGTATTGGTGTCCATTATTGTTGTCCATTATTGTATTAAGCACAAATTCCTATGTTTATTTGATGGTTGTAGTAGGAAACTACCCATGCACTTATGAGATATGTATTGGTGTCCATAGGGACACTCATTTTATATATTTTTTTCATGATTGTACACGATTACTTAAATAGGAATTTGTGTTAATACTCATTTCAAATGATTGATTTCTTTTTGTTTTTAATATATCTTAATTTGCTTACCCTTGTGTGGCTTATTGGAGATCTGATGATTGATTATTGATGGTGTTTTACATTTTTTGAAGCCTTTGTTTTGGTTCCTAACCAATGTATATTTTTCTAGAGAATTTAGGATGTTAGTAGTGTTTTCTATTCTTGTGCCTCTCCAATTGATCAATGATCTTCTTCCACTTTCGATTTTTTAGGTTACCTAACCCCCCCTTTAGAGTTTTGTAATATTTCCTAATTGGGTATTTTAGTGTGAGTAGGCCTCTTTCCCTTTGGGTATTTTAGTGTGAGTAGGCCTCATTCCCTTTGGGTATTTTAATGTCAGTAGGCCTCACTCCCTTTCATTTCATTGCATTTTTGTGGGATATTTATTTTCAACTCTAGGGCCTAATCAACATTAGTGTTTTTATGTCTCTCAAAAAAGGGGTCTTTTCTTACAATTTTTTTTCCTTTTCTCTTCTTATAAGACTCTATTTTATTCTTGGGTACCTTAGAAGGCCCAATTTTCAATAACTATCTTTGTCCCCTTATGTTTACTTCCTACATTTTTCTTAAGGGGGTTGTTATTTTACATGGATAGTTGTTAAGATTATTAAGGTTAATACTTATTTTTTAGGCTAGTATACTTATCTACTAGGTTGTATGCCTTGTTTTCCTAGTAGGCATAGAAATAAATTACAAGCTAGGCCTCTCTTGGTTTGTTATATATACAAGTGATCTCCTTGTAATTATATAGAAAAATATAAGGATTTCATCTTTAGTTATATTATTTATATTGTTTTTACATTATCTATGTATGGAGACTACGTTCATTTAAAACATAGGTTAAGCCCGAAATTAGCTAAAATCAAAATTAGAATACACAATCTTTATAATGAATACATTGAGGTTCAAATAACCATTTTAAATTTTATAATGATTCTTTACTATTATGTTAAAATCAAAATTAGAATACACAACATTTGTAATGAATACATTGAGGTTCAAATAACCATTTTAATTTTTATAATGATTCTTTACTATTATGTTATCATTAATATTTTATTAGTATAGGGTAGAGACTCTTGGTATTGCTTCTTACACAATTTATACTTCAGCAATTTCTATAAATCTTGCGGGTTTTCTTTTGAATCCATTCAAAATAAGCCAAGGAATTACTCATAACAATCTCTCATTTTTGGATTATTTTTATTGTCTTTTATTTTATGTGAAAACCTATTGATTAATTTGGTGGATATTTTTTTGATTTAGTGTATGGCAATATTTTGCAATTGGGTTGAAAAAATTGATTTCAGTAACAAATATTGGAAGTTTTATTTTCTGTGATATATCATGTTGAAATATATAGACTATAAGGATTGACACTGTAAACAATATTGGTTTAATGTGTTTTTTCAATTTTGTGATAGTATGTTTCGTGTGTGATTCCCTATCAATTCATATATGATTTTGTGCCATGGTAACAATAGTGTCATATATGATTTTGTGCCTCTTTCCATAGTAACAATAGATAACACTAGTTGATAAAAAATTCCTTATATCTTTTGGAAGCAATATTTGTTAAACAACAAACCATATGATTATGTTATATTAACCATGTCCTTATAAATTATTTAATATACTTTTGTATTCAATTCTACTCATAGAAAAAGATCCTTCCTTAAGTTCTTGCATTATCTTTACATCCCTCCGATCCAACTAACTAAATAATGTGCATGTATTATCTTTATAAGCCTCCTATCCAACTAAATAATGTGATTGGAGCATTTGTACGAGACGGCATTTCTTTTTATATAAATAAAAAACAAGATCCTTAAGTTCCTTCATTACCTTTATATCTCTCCAATCCAACTAAATAATGTGATTGGAGCATTTGGATGGGATGTCATTGATTTTCATACCAATAGAAAATGACATCACATTGGAAGACAATACTAAATCAACCGACTAAAAATTTGTGCACATTGTAATTAAATATTTCAAAGGTCATAGGAATGGAGATGTTTGTGACTTTGATTTGTTGCGAATTAAATAATATCATATATATATTTTTAAAATTTAACGTATACATAGAAGGTTAATGTTTTACGTCAAGATTGGCCATTGTTTTCTAAATTATATTGGATTGTGATCTAAAATCATGCAAGAAAAGGTCTCTCTATTGGGCAATGCTTCGGAAATTAAACATGGAAATATTTTTTTTGTCTTTTGATGGCTTCAAGTAAATTATACTCCAAAGTCAGTAAATTATACTCCAAAGTCAGAGAAGAATAGTTGGATACTATTACTTTATTTGGTTGGTAGGGAATAAATTTATTTTAGGCGTTGCAACATGGTGAATAACGGAAGAGTTTGACCATACAGTTCCCTCAATTCGAAGGGGTAATTCTTATAACTATTTTGGTCGCATGTAGTTATTCTACTACCTCATATTCGTATGTAGGCCTAGTGGAATGTCCCATAATAATATGGTTTGTGCAGTTATCATGAAAATTTGCATTAACAAACCTACCTAATAATTTTAAGAAATATTTTCCTATCACCACTAAATCCCTCTTTGGATGTGTGTAAATACACACATAGTTTTTCCATGCACGTGATTACTCCCTTCCATTGGACTCTTGCCCTTTTTAATTCCCAACATACTCCTTTTAATAAAATTATTTCTTTAGTTTTTTTCCTAGAAATATCATGTCTAAACTGCATATGTAGACAACAATTGAATAGAATATGGAAAAGTTAATTCCTTAAATTCCACTTCATACATGTTCAACTCTATTTCTATAGTCCCATCTCCATATTGATGTTAATTTTCAAATTCTCCATGCATTGTTGTACTTGTATAGGTGCATTTGTTTTACCATGAGAAGGTAGACGATGTTTTTGCATCACTTTCTCATTTGCTTTGAAGATATAAGTGATTTTTCTAGGATCTCTTGACGTTTTTTTCACTATAATGGATATTGAATTTTAAGTAGCCAATGCTACTATTGTGAAATTTCGATTTTTTTTATTCATTTTGGAAATTCTTTAATGACATTTTTCTCTTCCTCTTTCCATTTTCTCAACTTGTTGAATCCTATTTGTGTACCTTCTTATTTGTCTTTCTTCATTTTAAGGTTTTCAAAAAATTGATTAAGTAGAATCCTTCATCTTGAAATTCTAAGAATTTGTTGTACAAGGTCCTTTCCACTACATTCAACTCATTATTTGTTTCCTGTTGCAGCTGCATCAATTTCCCAAATTTTAAAATTTTGGACCCTCCTTTTAAATCTTGTATTGCTTGGATTTGTTTTGGATTCATGAACTATGTTGTCTTCTGCTACGAATTTGGATCATGAGGTTGAATTGGGGTTAATTGTTTTCCATTTTTGGGAGTTTGAATGACTATCTTTGGTTGAACTTGAACTTGAAATTTTGTTTTTCGCTGTCGGAAGTCTTTTGGATAGTAAATTGGGGCCGTAGTTCTCTACGCAGCCGCCGTGGCGGAAGCTAAATGGTGAATGTTATGAGTGTTAGCTCTTTTCTTTTTCAATGCCGAGGTTTTTGACTTTGCGATATTTTTTATTTTCTCTCTCGGAACGGTTTATAACTTTAAATCGGAAGCCATAGTCCTTATGTCGACCACTGATGCGGCTCCTCAGCATACTAACCATCCGACGTAACTGTTCCGCTCGCCGATGGATAGTTGTTTCTTTCACCGATCATGTAGTTTTATTGTTTCAAACTTTTTTCCTTGGGATGATTTTTTATTTTTGTTTTGCTATCAGAATGTTTTGACAAATAGTTGAAGTTTAGTCTTCCCGATCGCCGACGTTTTTCAATTGTTACGGAAGCCATAGTCAATGTGACTCCCGCCGTTGCGGTTGTGCAGTGCTCTTTCTCTCTGACGGTTAGTTGGTTCATATGCCGACGTAGTACCAGTTAGGCCTCCGAGCTTTCGATCGCCGATACTCTCAGTTGGTCATGGAGCCCATAGTCTTTTCGTCACCCATCGTTACGGCTCCTCATTGAACTAGTCGTCCAATAATGTAGTGGTTTCGGGTTCCGATGCTACAGTTAGTGTTTTATTGTGCCTACAATTTGTTTTTCCGTGGAACCCTTAGGCCATGCATCACCTGTAATATCCCTCTCCTATGCCCTGGAATATCTTGTAAATTTTGCATATTATTGTAATTGTCTCCGGGTGAGGAGCTCAAGGCCAAGGCCCCTCCGGAAACAAAGCTTGAAACCGACATAAGTAAAAAAAAAACTTAGGGAACATAAAAGGCAATAAGAGCAAATGATTAAGGAATCCATAATAGAGATAGCGGCGGCGCTAGCATATCTCCCATCTATTTTCATATCTGAATCTAGGGAAAGAGGGACCCACGCTCGACATACCTAGGTAAATACAAGAAAATATAACAAGTTTCCTTAACGACTTAGGTAACATCCTAAGAGGAAAGGAAGTCAGGGAAAAGGTCAGTTCCTCGATGGAAAGGAAGTGGTACATTAAAATACATGGACTGTCCCGATGAGGAAGGTAACGATAGTTTTCAGTCTTGAAAGACAGTGATTGAAAAACAAACCCATATATATATATATACTAAGTAATTAATTAAGTGGATTTAGAGTCCTTTGGAAAAAGGTCATGATTAATCAAAAATCCACCATGAGAAAAGAGAGATGAAGGATTATTAATCTATCATAGAATGATAGACTAGATCCTTAAGAAAGACAAGGGTCATTTTTAGAATCTAATGACGAATTCATTTCCTTTTTAGACTTTAATTCTTGTTAAAAGGACATGTTTAATTATTATAAATTCTGGGTAATGGATTAATTCCTTCTTAAGATTCAATGAGGGGTTAAGCCTTTTGACATAGATCTTTAATTAGCAAAGTTACCCTTATTAATTTAGGGTGAATTGCTTGAAACAAAAGGGGGATATTTGTTTAGTATTTCATTGATTAAAAGGAATAAATATTTTAGCACCTCTTCAGTAAAGAGATGCAAAATAGTAGGGGCGGTTGGGCACATGCCTCCATCTGATTACTACACCTCAAAAGGAGGAGTTTGCCCAGCAAGAATGAAGGCAAATTCAATTCCTTAATTGAAGGGATCTCTGGGCACCGTAAATAAAGAATGGTAACTGATTGTTGGTCTTTAATGGACAACAAAATTAAAGGGAATTCTTCCTGACTGTGAGGGATGGCAGGTTTAATTCAAAATTCATGCACATTGTGGGGAATCTTGGGTTGAGCCTTATTTAATCCTGCTTTAGGCTCTCTTGACGGGGGGGCAGAATGGCATCGAATTCTGAGTCGATAGTCTGTGGTATTGTAGTAGGATTTTTGGGATTTTGATAAGAGAATGGCACCAGCGTTCAAGGGAAGGCTCGGCTTAGGGTTCCGGCTCTCTTTACCTCGAGGTAACGTACCCTGGATTAGAAATCCTTTAATTTATTGTATGTCGTGATATGAGTTTTGTCATTTATATAACTCTGTGGATATAGTCTGGTAGGCTTACGGTCTCATGGAAAATGTTTGAGCTCAATAGGAGCACGAGGCGCATCCCCTGATTTGCCCCTTCTTTTTGTATCGTTGTTTTGGCATGTTCCTGTTGCTTAGGATCCGGCATCCGTATTAGTTCCACTACCTAACCTAAGAAGAAGTATGCATTTTGGCATGTAGATGTATCACTGCGTTTTTCCTGTAGATATCACTGCGATTTTGGCATGTAGATGTATCACTGCGTTTTGCCTGTAGATATCACTGCGATTTTGCCCTTAGAGCACAGACGTCACTGCGTTGCCAATAGAAATATCGCCGAGATTTGGAAAATACTGCCGAGAGATGATATGTCACAACTAATCATCTCTTTTGAAGTTGAGGAAAATCCTATACCTAAAACATTTATAAATAACCATTTTCGACGGAAATGCGTTTTAAGGTTTTTGAAATAAGATATAAGGATAGCGAGCTGCCATATTAACTTGAAAATAGATGTAAATACTGCATTATATACTAAGAAGCTGCACTTTAAAGTAAGCATTGAATCTTGATAAAATTTGCCTTTGGACATGTGATTTGTCTGGATAAGGTTTGCTAGTCAGACTGCGATGTGTCTTGCCGAGAATGAGCATAGATAATTACTGAAAATGAACATGGATGTAAAGACGGTAAATTGTCTTGACGATTAAGAACACAGGCATAGACTGCAATTTGCCTCGCTGAGAATGAGCTGAGAATGAGCTTATCTCAAGAATAATATAGAAGGTACATAATGAGTACTTCAGGAGTAAAAGTATCCTTAAAAGATTAACAGAAAGGAATCTAATATTACTTAACCGAGTACAAGGTAAAAAAAAATTTTCAAGACACCCACCTATTAGGGTACCTACATGTTGTTCATCATGTGCTAAAGGGGCTGTTAATAATTTGTTTTACCGGCTGAATATAAGGGTCCTAAATCAGGCTGTTGAGTTTCAAGGGTCTCTCTGCATAGAGCCTAGAGATAAGATAAAAATAAACCGGCCGTGAATGAGCCGTGTCTTTGTAAGCACTCTATTTTTTTGATAAAGGAATAAAAAGAACAAATAGGTTGGTGGATGTAGCCTCGTGGACGAGGTGAACCACGTGAAGATGGTTGTGTCATTTGTGTTATTTTGATGTGCTGATTTTATTTCTTTGTTTACATGATGGTTATGAGTGCAGTATAAATGTTTTATATGGTGAAAAGATTACTAAAGTTTTATTTTGCATACTTCTAGAATGGTTTGTAGCTTTAAGGTATCGAGGTATTTTACATATGGTATCAGGGCGAGGTTGAAACGCTCGGGCCTATTGGGCTCAAAAAGCTCCAGCAAATTTCGTTTTAACTAACGGTTGAATTTGTCTCTTTACCTGGAGAGAAAACCAACAAGTTCGCACTGTAATCCAGGAATCTCAAGTGTACCCAATACACTTGTTTATTGAGTTGTGCAGGGAAAGTTGGCGGAAGGGAGGACCTCTGCGTTTTGTTAGAAAGGTAATCTCTGTGTTTTGGAGGAGGAACAAGTTATGCCAGGTTAGTATCCAGGTTTTGATTCACTGGTAATGTAAAATATAGGTATGCACAATATCAATTTTTATAAATCTCTTTTCATTCACAGGAATTCCAAAACGCAGGTGACTTAAATCTCATTTCATTTTTTTAGCTGCATGGCTTGGAGACTGTGAGATTTTTCTTGGACTTCCTGGGAGATGTAATTTACCAAAATGTTTAAAAATAGATGAGTATATTTTTTCGCTGAGTCTTCTTTATATTTGACTTAGAGTATGCAGGAACTGAGTTTAATACTCACCATCAACTGTCTAGATCTGGAAATAGGTACATGTAAGATCGCTGGAAAGAGGAGTTGATTGAGCCGAAGGTTTATCTTGGGGAAAAACAAAATCATCTCTGTGCTGAGCATCAATTTCTTAATTATCTAAAGCGGAATCACTGCGCTGAGCATCAATTACTATGATTATTGAAAAGATCTCTGCGTTTTGATAGAAAGTTTGAGGTGCTTTGAAGAGGAGGATCTCTTTGTTTTTTTGGAAGAGAAAGAGAGAGCGATGTGTTTCTTTAACATGAAGGAGCTCTGCGATTTAAAAGAAAAGAGGATCTCTACATGTCTCAATAAAAATGATCTCTCCGTTTTCAACCAGGTATGAATATGTCATCCTCGTTTATGGCTTCGCAAAACTGTTTATTACAAGTTTCTATTAGCTTACGGTGACTGATCTGTTATAAAGTACGGTTGTCGTTTTTAATTACTTGTTGTATAGATATGTATTATAGAAACATTGTTAACACTTCGACGCTTGCATTGGTAGATCTGTTATAGAAATGATTCTATCATATTGTCAAGCCTGTGGTTTAACATAACCTTCAGATATGTGCGGTATACAGGTCTGTGTGATTTAAGTCCGAAATCACTTACCAATTGATTGCATCGTGGATGACAGAATCATTAAAATCGTCGCCTTAATTTCTGCATTCGATATGCATGGATGTAAAATCTCCATTGTTTTTCGCAGTCTCCATGTGAATGGCAGAACGTGCCATTACAATTTTGCTTACGATTCTCTTAGAATAGTTGTGGAATCTGCATTCTAAGTTTGAAGGGTAGAGCGCGCCATTATTGCATGCTTTTTTTCTTTTCTTAAATGGTCTCCGTAGAAATGGCATAAGGGTCATTACAATTTTTTTGCATATGATCTCTCTTGAATTTGCATGGGATCGGCGTTCAAAGTCTGCATGTTATCCCTGATTTGTGATTTGATGGGGTGAAGGTTTGCACCTCTATCTGTCTGTCTTCCCGTTACACTATGCTGATTAGATGTTACTCGTCTATGAACTTTCAGTTGTATATACAATGCCTATTTTCTCATTCCCTTCTACTTAGATTCCTGCTACGCCCCTTCAGACGCTGTCGTGTTCTGAAATTTTTTTAGAATGAGAAGGGGAGGGTGATTAAACAACCTTGCAAGTGTTGGGGGATATATTATTTATTCGTTCCCCTCCATAGTGCAATTTGTTCAGCTCGTTGTTCTTTACAAATTTGTCCAGTGCCCATTCTAGAATCTCAAGGGCCACTTGATTATGCGGATTCTAAATTTTCTACCAGTTGGATAAGAGAACGTGAAGTGGATCGCAAAATGCATTGCTTAGTTAGCATGGTTCCTCAATGTTTGTCCCTTTTCAGATTTGTGTTGGGAGCACTAGACTGCGGTTGGGTATTGATATGTTTATATTTTTGTTTCATTATGTCATGATATGTTATGTTTTTTTTATTAAATATAATGGGATTAGCCAAGTTAATTATATTTATATATATTACTCGATTTCTTAACTATATTTCTTGATGTAAATGCCTAAGAAATATTACTTGTGTTAAAACATTATGATATGGAGATACCTTGGACCTTACGATCTTCATTCATACAAAGAAAGTGGATGCCCATAAATTGTATTATGAGAAAATTAATTCTGCGTTTATTAATTATAAGGATGACTGAATATTATGGCTTTATTTCAAGGGAATTCAAGTTTATTATTAAATTTATGATTTAGGAGGTTACAAAGTTTGTGGGACTAACTAGCAAGTTGATAATAAAAATACTTACTTATTATGGTTAGTGAAATTACCATGTTTCAATTAAAATTCTTCATCCTGTTTTAAAATTGAACGGATTCATATATGGTGAGGATACAATGTTGAAGATGTATTTGTATGGGCTCATTTGCTAGGGCTTCATTGATATTTGAAGGGTGTTCTCAGTCTCTTCGTTTATTATGCTTTGTTTATCAATAATCTTGACCTTTTTGAAGAACTTTATGGAAAGCTTCATTAATATTTGAAGGTATTTCTTCGTTTATGATTTTTTCGCCTTGAGCTGCCTATGCTTTCAAGTAGCCCAGACTTGAAAACTTTATTGAAATTGAAAATGTTTTTTTTGGATTTTTGAGAACATAATTAAGATATCGATTGTCTTGTATAAACATGTTTGTTATTAGGTCACGGTGGACCATTTACCATTGGCTACGTTGTGCACACTTGGTGGGTCTTCTTTTGGGTTCTTGCATATGTTAGTTTAACTTATATCTTGCTTCCAGTTGTAATGAGGGATGGTTTCGAACTCTTTATGTGTTGCTGACCTTAGTTTTGGGTTAGTTTTGAATTTTGTGATATGTATAATCTCCGCGATTAAATGATTGTTTCCAGAGTTATTTTTCGTCGACATGAATAGAATGGCAAATTCAATGTGTTTATATACCAGCTGGTTTGTGAATAACATATGACTGATTCTTATGTCCCTTATATCAATGGAGGCAGTTAACAGGGAGTGATCTTCCGTAATAACATCATTATGGTTTATTGTTTAGTTGAGAGGTCGTTGCTTGGTTGGAGGGTGAGTATTCTTGATTGATTGAGTTTTTCCTTCTCTACCATAGATTCAAGTTGATTACAATAACATGCATCATATGGGACATGCTGGAGTCGTTTGTGGTTATCTAATGAATAGACATTTTAAGAATGCGTGCCTGTGCAATATATGTTAAGAAGTCGAATGTGTGCCTATGCAATTTATGTTCAGTAGTTATATTGAATTCTTTCTTCGGAATCATTTATGATGATCCATAAGCAAGTACACTGTATTTTATATGCTGAGAGATTCAAAAGTTAGTTATATTGTTTTGAAAATTGCTTTGTGATTTGAGAGATTCACAAAATTTTCTATAACTAAATTGTTGTTGCCCTGGAACACATGCCCTGCATAAGAGATCATGTGTTACGGCTACATATTTGTGAAAAGAAACTAATTGTAGGTATTGCATCAACTAGAACTTGTCGTACACATGAAAGGTAGACAACAGAGATAATTGAACATAAATGTAGGGTTTTTGAAAAAATACTGTAATTCATGGTTTTGGTCATGTAAGTCAAAAGAACAATTGAAGGAAGTATCTGTTTTTAGTTATAGTAGGACAAATGGCTGGTACCATCACATAGTAATATCTATTACACTTAATCCTTGTGACTTTATGTTGAGTTTATTATTGTTAATGTGTAAGGTGGTGTTTGCATTGTCAAATTTTCCCAGGTTATATGTGGCGTCTTGCGAATGGTGTTGTTGTAAATTGGAAAGGTTTGTGGCTTTGTGTGAATGCTTACTTATCAAATTCTGGTGTTAAAAGAACTGAAAAGGCTCTTACCAATGAATGAGAAATGGGGTAATGCATGATTTATGCTAAAAGTTTGATGTTCTTTAAATTGATAATATGATAAACTGACCACCTATAAAGTGCTTGCAGGCATGGGGATTTATGGCCATGAAAAAGGCCAATGCTCCATGACTGTGATGAGTTAAACCTCATGAGTATAAAGTTATCACCAGAAGAGGGAGTGGTGATGGAGGTAGTGGTTAAAATATACCTTGTTTTCCCCCGGGCCAGTGAGGGACCATTATGCATTCTGGGGACACCCAGATGTAAGACATTTGGTTAAGAATCGTTCCGCACACATTAGAGGACTGTCACATGAGTTGGGGGACTCTGTGAAGAGAATAATCTCTAAGCGCTATGGAGGTGTGTGAGAACGGAGTGCCTCAGCTTGGTGAAGCACCCTAAAGGAGATACCGCTAAGAGGGGTACAGGGTATCATCCTTGTGTTGGGTGGCTTGAATGAAGAATAATAACAAGGACCCTAAATAGCACAGAGGAGATACACGAAGGGTTGGTATCGTCCTTGTGTTGGGTGGCTTGAATTGATACTTGGAGTACTGTTGGCACTTGGTGTGCTGGGATGAAGGACATCCAAACAAAGAAAAAATGCAGAAAAAGGTATGTGCATTGCAGGTAAAATTTTACTGATGAGGTAATATGTTGATTGATTGACATTATTGATATAATGGGATTTCAATGCTTGTAGTCATGTTTTGTTGATGTATTAATTGCATTATGGAAGATAATTGGGTAATATGACACCAATGAACATTAGAAAATTGCAGATTGCAAAAGAATCTATGAATTTTGTTTAAGTTGAATTGTGATTTGGACATGAATTACTGAAGGGACTAAGTTGTAGTATGATGCTGCAAAAGACTTGCTAATTACATTCATGATGAATTGACTCTTATCTATGTGAAATTTGGGCAGACCCGATTTTTGCAGGTCCTACGAACCCACAACGATCAGAAAAGAGATCTGAGCAAGGTGAACCAAGAAGAGATGAATCCAGAAAAGAATAAAAGATTTGTTGAAGAAACAAGAAACACCAAGGACGGTGTTCTTTCTTTTAGGGGGGAAGGATGTAATATCCCTCTCCTATGCCCTGGAATATCTTGTAAATTTTGCATATTATTGTAATTGTCTCCGGGTGAGGAGCTCAAGGCCAAGGCCCCTCCGGAAACAAAGCTTGCAACCAACATAAGTAAAAAAAAAACTTAGGGAACATAAAAGGAAATAAGAGCAAATGATTAAGGAATCCATAATAAAGATAGCGGCGGCGCTAGCATATCTCCCATCTATTTTCATATCTGAATCTAGGGAAAGAGGGACCCACGCTCGACATATCTAGGTAAATACAAGAAAATATAACAAGTTTCCCTAACGACTTAGGTAACATCCTAAGAGGAAAGGAAGTCGGGGAAAAGGTCAGTTCCTCGATGGAAAGGAAGTGGTACATTAAAATACATGGATTGTCCTGATGAGGAAGGTAACGATAGTTTTCAGTCTTGAAAGACATTGATTGAAAAACAAACCCATATATATATATAGATATACTAATTAATTAATTAAGTGGATTTAGAGTCCTTTGGCAAAAGGTCATGATTAATCAAAAATCCACCATGAAAAAAGAGAGATGAAGGATTATTAATCTATCATAGAATGATAGACTAGATCCTTAAGAAAGACAAGGGTCATTTTTAGAATCTAATGACGAATTCATTTCCTTTTTAGACTTTAATTCTTGTTAAAAGGACAGGTTTAATTATTATAAAGTCTGGGTAATGGATTAATTCCTTCTTAAGATTCAATGAGGGGTTAAGCCTTTTGACATAGATCTTTAATTAGCAAAGTTACCCTTATTAATTTAGGGTGAATTGCTTGAAACAAAAGGGGGATATTTGTTTAGTATTTCATTGATTAAAAGGAATAAATATTTTAGCACCTCTTCAGTAAAGAGCTGCAAAATAGTAGGGGCGGTTGGGTGCATGCCTCCATCTGATTACTACACCTCAAAAGGAGGAGTTTTCCCAGCAAGAATGAAGGAAAATTCAATTCCTTAATTGAAGGGATCTCTGCGCACTGTAAATAAAGAATGGTAACTGATTGTTGGTCTTTAATGGACAACAAAATTAAAGGGAATTCTTCCTGACTGTGAGGGATGGCAGGTTTAATTCAAAATTCATGCACATTGTGGGGAATCTTGGGTTGAGCCTTATTTAATCCTGCTTTAGGCTCTCTTGACGGGGGGGCAGAATGGCATCGAATTTTGAGTCGATAGTCTGTGGTATTGTAGTAGGATTTTTGGGATTTTGATAAGAGAATGGCACTAGCGTTCCAGGGAAGGCTCGGCTTAGGGTTCTGGCTCTCTTTACCTGGAGGTAACGTACCCTGGATTAGAAATCCTTTAATTTACTGTATGTCGTGATATGAGTTTTGTCATTTATATAACTCTGTGGATATAGTCTGGTAGGCTTATGGTCTCCTGGAAAACGTTTGAGCTCAATAGGAGCACCAGGCGCGTCCCCTGATTTGCCCCTTCTTTTTGTATCGTTGTTTTGGCATGTTCCTGTTGCTTAGGATCCGGCAACCGTATTAGTTCCACTACCTAACCTAAGAATAAGTATGCATTTTGGCATGTAGATGTATCACTGCGTTTTGCCTGTAGATATCACTGTGATTTTGGCATGTAGATGTATCACTGCGTTTTGCCTGTAGATATCACTACGTTTTTGGCATGTAGATGTATCACTGCGTTTTTCCTGTAGATATCACTGCAATTTTGGCATGTAGATGTATCACTGCGTTTTGCCTGTAGATATCACCGTGATTTTGGCATGTAGAAGTATCACTGCGTTTTTACCTGTAGAAGTATCGCTGTGGTTTTTGCCTGTAGAGCATAAAAAAATCACTGCGATTTTTCCCTTAGAGCACAGATGTCACTGCGTTGCCAATAGAAATATCGCCGAGATTTGGAAAATACTACCGAGAGATGATATGTCACAACTAATCATCTCTTTTGAAGTTGAGGAAAATCCTATACCTAAAACATTTATAAATAACCATTTTCGACTGAAATGCGTTTTAAGGTTTTTGAAATAAGATATAAGGATAGCGAGCTGCCATATTAACTTGAAAATAGATGTAAATACTGCATTATATACTAAGAAGCTGCACTTTAAAGTAAGCATTGAATCTTGATAAAATTTTCCTTTGGACATGTGATTTGTCTGGATAAGGTTTGCTAGTTGGACTGCGATGTGTCTTGCCGAGAATGAGCATAGATAATTACTGAAAATGAACATGGATGTAAAGACGGTAAATTGTCTTGACGATTAAGAACACAGGCATAGACTACGATTTGCCTGGCTGAGAATGAGCTTATCTCAAGAATAATATAGAAGGTACATAATGAGTACTTCAGGAGTAAAAGTATCCTTAAAAGATTAACAGAAAGGAATCTAATATTACTTAACCGAGTACAAGGTAAAAAAAAAATTTCAAGACACCCACCTATTAGGGTACCTACATGTTGTTCATCATGTGCTAAAGGGGCTGTTAATAATTTGTTTTACCAGCTGAATATAAGGGTCCTAAATCAGGCTGTTGAGTTTCAAATGTCTCTCTGCGTAGAGCCTAGAGATAAGATAAAAATAAACCGGCCATGAATGAGCCGTGTCTTTGTAAGCACTCTATTTTTTTTTTTGATAAAGGAATAAAAAGAACAAATAGGTTGGTGGATGTAGCCTCGTGGATGAGGTGAACCACGTGAAGATGGTTGTGTCATTTGTGTTATTTTGCTGTGCTGATTTTATTTCTTTGTTTACATGATGGTTATGAGTGGAGTATAAATGTTTTATATGGTGAAAAGATTACTAAAGTTTTATTTTGCAGACTTCTAGAATGGTTTGTAGCTTTAAGGTATCGAGGTATTTTACATCACCCGCCGTTGCGGCTCCTTAGCAGGCTAATCACCCAATCCTTAGTTTTTCGTTCGCCGATGAAAGTTTGTTTTGGACCATTGCTTAGGATTTTCCCCATCGTTAAGGGTTTTCCCGCCTTTCTCGTGAGCTTTCACTCTATTTTTTGATGGTGGTTACTCTGTATTTCTCCATGCTTTCATGAGAAGTTGTCGATTTGGTCCAGATGCAGCCGGGATTAGGATAAGGAGTTTGTTTTTCGGATTTGCGGTTTTAAGTTTGGACAGTGGACTTAGCTGAGTTCAAGATACGAAAGTGTAGGATTTTATTTGCATTATCATTTTTCTCTTCATGCATTAATATTTTTAACAGTTCACTTTATAATATGTATGTTTTAATATAGTTTGAGTTACTTTGTCAAACGCTAAGTGATCTAAGAACTAGTTGTTCATGACAGGATGATGGCTGCTACAGAGAAGATATGTCTAGAAGACTAAGCAGAAAAAATGAGGCAGCAGGGAAGGAAGATTAAGAAAATGAAGAAATAGAGAAGAAGGAATTGAGGGTTTGAGATCTCAGATAGATCGATAGCAGTAAAATCCCAAGATTGGGAAGATTTCGTCAGTTACCAAGCTGGTCCTTTTTTCATAGAAGTGTTTTTAAACCTTAAATTTGAAATGTGACGTTTGTATGAATCATGAGCACTCACAAAAGACAAAATTGTGAGATTAAACAGTTGGGGGAGCGAAGGGGTTACTGAGGGGCAGTCCAAGAGTTTGGCCCGTAGTATAAGTATAGGAAAGTTAGATAGAATGGGGGAATTTTTCCCCGATAGATTTGTGAGAATCTGATGTAATAAGAACTATTTCCTTTTGCATAAAGAAATTACAAGTTTCCTATTGGAGAAAGCTTTGTGGAACTTTTCAAATGCTGTGCCATGGATTTGCTGAATATGAACTATTTCGTTTTCAGTTTTGTGCCCATGAATTATGAGATCGTTCTAACTCTTTGAACCTATGTTCTTGTATGAATTCTCTCTAGTTTATTCTATGAATTTTTCACTATGAGTAAATAATGTTGTTCATAAACAATTGGCTATCTGGTTGTTCAAATATCTTTAAATGTTCATGTGTTTTGAAAGAAGTATCAGCTATCTGTGATTTTTTGTAATGCATGTACAAAATACATTACTCATTAATGAATGATAATCTTTCTCCCTAGGGATAGGTTAGGTAGTTAGTTTTAATTTCTTATTGTGTGTGATTTAGATGCGAGAGAGTTTAAGATGAGAGGTAAGAAACTGCGCATCACATTGTGACCACTCCTCGTATTCTCTATCAATGTGCATTCTTAGATATGCACTTGCATATCATACTTAAATATAAAAAACTAAAACATACACGGTGGATCGAGCCGTAATCGGTAAAACCCTTTATTTTTGTTATTTGACCTACGGTAGCGAGACGGTAAACCGGATGGATTCCCCATACCAAATAGTAATGGGCTAGTTGGGAATGTTTACTGGGGAGAATCCCTTGCTATTGTTGCCTACAATTTTCTAGGCCTCAACAGTTTTTGGTGCTAGAAGGAGGGCCGCCAGTGCATGGCTGGCGTAGGAGACCCATTTCCTCGAAATTATTCCACCAGTGATAGTTCTAAAAGTAGTTTGTTTCCTAATTCAACTCCTGAAGAGAAGTGGAAGGAACACTTGTTTTCTATTGATAACAAAGTTGTTAATGATATGAGAAGACATACCAGGGATTATGTGAAGAAGATTGGAGGATTCCCAATTATCCCTGACTTACCTAGAAGACAATATAAGAAGAAAGACCGTCCTGTATTGGAAGACTCAGTGTTGGTTGGAGATTTGGAAGAACTGGTAGAAACAACATTACAGGAAGTTTTTCAGCCTTTGAATCAAGTGGGCCCAAATACACCTTATGGTTCACCTATTAATACCCCTATTCATTCATCACCTCATTCTCGACCCAGACTCATGGCAGGCATAAACGCGAATCAGCCACCCAACCCACCGAATCCACCACATGCTTGGAAGGCTAGGTCACCTTTAAACCTAACACCCCCTTTGCATGACTTACCTCAGGCTTTTGAGAAAATGTTGCCCAAATTTGACCCAATTGAAAATATTTTAGTAGATGATCACTTGCAAATATTTTACTTGGCCATAGAAGGACTAAGGGCTGGAGAACACGAAGATGTAGTCTACAAACTTTTTCCACATACCTTGAAAGGGGCAGCAGCCTCATCGTATTTTGCTCTACCTGCAAACTCAATCCCATACTGGGATACTTTTGAAAGAATATTCAGAAATAAATATCCAACCCAAAAAAATCATGCAACACTAATGAAAGGGTTGTGCGCTTTGAAGAAAGAAAGAAAAGAAAAGGTGCACAGTTTCACTCAAAGGTTTGTCGCTTATCTTAATAATTTTTCTGCAGCTAATTCGCCATGTGATAAAGTTCTGATATAATATTATACTTAAGATTTAGGGCTTGACTTGGCCATGTTTGCTAAGATGAAAGGCAAACCTATGTTATCAGAAACTTATGAAGAAGCTAAGAGAGTAGAAGCTCAAAGAGAGAGCATAGAAGATTATCCTAAGCAGTTGGGAGAAAAAAAATTTGGTAAGAAAGCATTATTATTTACTAAGCCCAAGGAGGAGCAGTCACATGATTTTGAAGGTATGCTGAAAATGATGCAGAAGCTATCGAACAGAATGATAGATGTGGAAAAAGAGAAGGAGACTCAGAAAGCATACAAGCCTTACTATAAAAGGAGAGAGGATGACAATCAGTCTAAACCTCCTCCACACAGTCCTGCATCAATGAACTTAACGGAGGTAGGTATGGATAACTTTTGCACCTTTCACCAGCAACCCCATTCTAAAAAAAATTGTACTTAATGGATAAATTCAATGACATTAGTGATGAATCAGCTGTTGGATTCCAAACTAACAGAGGCTAATGATGAGGAAGAAAAGGGTGGTAAATCCACAGAAAAACAAGAGGATGATGCTTTGGTGTTATGGGATTGTGTCTCACTTTTTGATATAGAAGAAGGTTCACTGGAACAAGAAGAAACAAAAGAAATGAATGTGTCAACGAGAAGTCGGGGTTTTTTGAATAAAGATAATTCAATGCTTCCAAAAATTAAGAAATTGTAAGAGAATGTGAAGAAGCTACATAAGAACCACACCGCTGATGAAATTCCTGAATTTACCATTACTAGTCAGGATCCGAAGCAAATCAACATGCATGTTAAGCCTGCTAAGGAGAAGCTTGATAATGTAAAAACAAATCTCACAAAGCATAAGATGGAGTATGACATTGTGGAAGATATCAAAAAGGTAAAGGAAAAATTTTCATTATTTGATATGTACAATGTACCTCAACAAAAGGAGAATTTGTTAAAAGCACTTGAAGTATTAGAGGAAGAACTTCGTACTAACAACCAACCAGTAGAAGAAATTATTGACGCAATTGTGGGAGGTAAGGCTAGGTTTAAAACCCCACCATTCCTCTTGACTCTTGAGATTTTAAACCATAATGTGCACAATTGCTTAGTAGACTCAGGGTCAGCAGTCAATGTTATGCCATTATCAGTCTCCAAAGGATAAATGGACAACCTAAACCAACTACCTGGTAGGTTACTCAGCTAGAAAGGACCAATGTGAAAGTAGTTGGGGAATTGGAAGATGTCCTCATTCGTTTATTTTCCAATAAAAGGGTATGCCAGTACATTGACATTGTGGTAGCAAACATCCTTGATGTTTATGGACTTGTTTTAAATTGAGACTGGTCAACAAGGTTAAATGGATATTTTGCATGAGATTGGTCACATCTGTGGTTGCCTCATAAAGGGATCCCAAATCAGATTAAAATATTAAGAGAGCCTCACATGAAGTACAATGTCACTCAATTGGATGAAAAAAATGAATTAGTGAATTCTGTATTGGGAAATTATCTAATTGAACTGGAACCAGGAAACTACCAAGCAGAAGAAGCCAACGGTACATCAGACACACAACCCGATCTCCTTCGATTTCCATGGGATGATGAATTTGACTGTAAAATAGTAGACTTAGTTTCAGATGTAGTTGTTCATTCATGTACAATAGAAGTATATAGTTTTTGGACACTTTTCTTTGATGGATCTATAACTTTGGAAGGATCAGGAGCTGGCTGTGTCTTGATTGATCCAAAGAAAAATAAACATTTTCTTTCATGTAGGTTAGAGTTTGAATGTACCAATAACACAACTGAATATGAAGCATTAGTTTAGGGACTAAGAAAAGCAATTGAATTAAAAGTAGAAAATCTGAAAGTGTATGGGGATTCTGAAATAATTGTAAAGCAAATTCAAAAATAGATACATTGCATCTCACCTCATTTAAAAGCTTATCAGAATGAAGTGTGGGATTTGCTGACAATTTTTTTTGCATTTAATATTGTATCTATTCCTAGACTTAAGAATGCAACAACTGACTTGTTAGCTACCTCAGCTGCAAGGCTTGTACCTAGAAATAACAAATTTTCTATTGAATTACTTTTCAGGCCTTCGGTTCTAGACATGATTACTAATGTACGAGTCTTTGACGATGATCAACAAATCTTGGAATGTTTGATGAATGATGAAACTTTCAAAGGGGCAATTATCGATGACGAATAACACCAAGCTGAGTTAAAATTCGATAACTTAATACCTAAAGGGGTCAAGACCTTAGAGCGGATGTTTGATTTAAACAGCAAATTTAGAAGACCGGCAAATGTCAAAACTCATAGCTCGTCTTTGCAATTCGAATTGATAAGTTTGGGAACTAAAGTTAAACCCAAATATGTAAAATTGGGAAAGTGTTGCTCTCCGAGTGAAAGAAATAAGTTCATCAGTTTGTTCAAACAATACAAAGATGTGTTTTCCTGGACATATGAAGAGCTGAAAACATATGACACCAAGATCATACAGCATGTCATCCCTATTAGATTGGGAGTCAAGCCTTATCAGCAACCTTTGAGGAAGATGCATCCAAAATTGGAGCCTTTAATTTAGAATGAAGTGAAAAAATTATTGGGTGCCAAAATTATATTCAAAGTTAGATACTCAGAATGGGTTTCAAATTTGGTACCGGTAAGGAAGAAATATGGAGAAATCAGGCTATGTGTGGATTTCAAAAACTTAAATCGTGCCTCAGACAAAGACAGCTATCCAGTCCCACCCATGGAACATATATTACAAATGGTTTCAGGTTTTGAGTTATTTTCGTTATTAGATGGATTCTCTGGCTACAATCAAGTGTTGGTAGCTGAAGAAGACAGACTTAAAACTACATTCATAACAAAATGGGGAACTTTTGCTTACATAAGGATGCCTTTTGGACTCATCAATGCTGGAGCTACTTTCTAGAGGGCTATGGATATAGATTTACGTGGTCTAATTTTCCATAGTGTTGTAGTATATCTCGACGATGTAACGATATTTTCAAAGAAGATAGAAGAACACGCATTCCATTTAAAACAAATTTTCAAGCATTGTAAAAAATACGACATCTCACTGAATCCAAGGAAATGTGTGTTTAGTGTTATAGAAGGAAAGCTACTGGGTCACATGGTTTCTAAAAAGGGGATATCCATAGATACAGAAAGGATCAAAGCTATCGAACAGATCCCCTTACCCCATAATAAAAAATGTATGCAATCATTTATGGGGACAATAAATTTCGTGCGAAGGTTTGTGCCGGATTTCGCTCAAATTGTTAAACCTTTGTAGCAAATGGTGAAACAAATTGTACAATTCAAGTGGAATGATATAGAGAATAATGCATTCAGTAAAATAAAGACATCCATTGCTCACGCACCCTCTCTCAAAATTCTGAATTTTGAGAAATATTTTATTTTGTATACTTTCGCATTTGACGATTCATTAGCGGCGGTGATTACTCAGAAGGAAGATGGGGGTGATGAGTTCCCCATATCATTTATGAGCACTAGTCTGTAGGGGGGCAAATTGAATTACCCTACTATGGATAAACAAGCTTATGCAGTCTTCAAAGTGGTAAAACAATTCAGGCCGTACATACTTAAGAACCTGACAAAGGTAATAGTTCCACACCCAGCTGTGAGGTCTCTTTTCATGCAAAAAGAATTAGGAGAAATAAGAGGCAACTGGGTAACAACGTTACAAGAATATGACCTTGAATTCAAACCGGCTTGCATAGTTAAAGGGCAAGTACTGTGCAAATTAATGGCTGAAGGTAAAACAATGAGGAAAATGATTGGGAAAATGAAGCTGAATTACATATGATGGATGCATGTCCTCTTTTCATAGCTCTAGATTCCTGGTATCGAGACCTTGTTCATTAACTTCAGGAAGGATTTTTTCCAGAACATTGGAATTCCAAACAACGAAGAGCGTTTCACCTTAAATCAGCTGCATATCAGATCATTGATGGAATTTTATTCAGGAAGAATTATGATGGAGTCCTTCTCAGATGCTAGGTGAAAGAAGATGCCTGGAAGGTCATAACATAATTACATGACGGGCCTGCTAGAGGCCATTTTTTTGGAGATACGACAGCCCACAAGATTCTCAGAGATGGATACTATTGGCCCACGCTGTTCAAGGATGCTCATGCCCATGTTAGAAAGTGTGATATCTGCTAGAGGTGTGGGAGAAGACAAGCCAAAGCAGCAGGACCATTAAATCCTGTGATGATAATGGAACTATTTGAGTAATGGGGGATTGATATTATTGGAGAGATAAAACCAAACTCTTCCTTGCAGCACAAATATATCTTAACGGCAACTGACTACTTCACTAGATGGGTCGAGGCTATTCTATTAGGTAAAGTCAATGAAGATGCGGTCATGGATTTATTGCAAGATCATATTATGACCAGGTTTGGGGTTCCAATTTCCCTGGTTTTTGATAATTCTACTTATTTTTCTTCCATTATATTAACTGCATTTGCTCATGAAAAGGGAATTAAGTTCCATTATTCTGCCAACTACTACCCATAAGGGAATGGTTTGGCAGAATCTACAAACAAGAATCTGATTAGGATATTAAAAAAGACTGTGATAGAAAACCAGAGAAGTTGGCATTTAGCATTACCAAATTCTCTTTGGTTTGATAGGGTCACACCCAAGAATTCCTTAGGTGTGTCACTGTATACCCTTGTTTAAGGAAAAGAGGCTATACTTCCTCCTAACATTATGCTACCATCTTCCATAATAGCTCAAGAGTCTAGAGGCACGGATAACGAAATCCTGCAACTTAGAATCTATAATCTGTTGAAGGTGGAATAGTCTAGATCCAAGGCCAAATAACATTTTCAGCAATAGCAGGAAGTAGTGAAAAGGTGGTTTGATAAGCGCAAAGTTGGAACAAAGGAATTTGAAGTGGGAGACCTGGTTCTTAAGTGGGATCACCCGCATGATGAAAAGGGGAAGCACACGAAGTTTAAATAGTTATGGGTAGGCCCTTTTCAGATTGCAGCAAAACTTGGCCCCTCAACCTACAAATTGCAAGATTTACAGGGGTGGGAAGAGAACTTACCAGTTAATAGTTTAGTTGTCAAACCTTATGTTTCCTGATTTTTGTTTTTTGTTTTGTACATAAATAAATTGATTTGGTTGTTTATTTTTGATTTACTTTACTTCTCCTTGTTTTAGTTTAGATTTTGATTGATTTCAATAAAAATAGGCAAACTTTTGGTTGCATGGAGAGCATCAGAATTATGGATCAACTAAAATACTTGAGTGTAAGACTGTGTACTATTGTTTTATTTGAAAGATTTTCTTCTAGTTTAGCAATTTTCCTGAATGGCTATGAACCCATTGAAGTCGTACTTAATCCTTGTAAAATAAATCAGGATCAAAAGGTGTGGAATACTATTTTGAGGCTCCATCCATCTCATGTTTAAAATGTCCTAGGGAGTGACAGCAAAAGACCAATGGAAATGAAGCAGGGTAAATAGTATATTATATATAAATGATCCCATGCCAAGAATTGAAAGTCAAAAGGCAAATAAGAGTCAAAACTCCTATGAAAGCAATATGTATCAAAACAAAGTACTGAATCATATGAGTACTAAATTGCCAAAAGTTCTTCTCCGTCCGTGAGCTGAAAATTAAATACATCTCTCACACAAAAGGACACTATGGATAGAGGAGCTTGAATAAAAAATTCAAAAAGAAAGGCATGCAAGAGGACTCAAATAAAAGGACAAAAGTCCAAAAGCACAAAATGGCATGGGAATGAGGAACACATGAATATTTCTGTTTACCATATGTTACAATCCTATGGCGTCCAAGCTGGAAGCTACCTTAAGATAGAGGTAATAAATGAAACTCATATTCCTGGCCTCAAAAGAGTTATCTTAACTTTGAAATCCTAGTTTCCATTTTCCTAATTGGACTATCATCAATGATTAAAAGTACATACATTTGCCATTTGGGAAATCCAGACATCTAGAAGAATTCAACATGTTGGTTTTATTGTTAAACGATCTGTTACTTAAGGAATAAATTGTCCAGAGATCTGGGTTCACCAAGTAGTCGTCAATTGTTGCAGCTGCATCAATTTCCCAAATTTTAAAATTTTGGACCCTCCTTTTAAATCTTGTATTGCTTGGATTTATTTTGGATTCATGAACTATGTTGTCTTCTGCTACAAATTTGGATCATGAGGTTGAATTGGGGTTAATTGTTTTCCATTTTCGGGAGTTTGAATGACTATCTTTAGTTGAACTTGAACTTGAAATTTTGTTTTTCACTGTCAAAAGTATTTTGGACAGTAAATTGGGGTCGTAGTTCTCTATGCAGCCGCCGTGGTGGAATCTAAATGCTGAATGTTCCGATGGTTAGCTCTTTTCTTTTCGCTCTCGGAACGGTTTCTAACTTTAAATCGAAATCCATAGTCCTTATGTCATCCACCGTTGCGGCTCCTCAGCAGACTAACCATCTGACTCAACTGTTTCGCTTGCCGTTGGATAGTTGTTTCTTTCACCGATCACGTGGTTTTATTGTTTCAAACTTTTTGCCTTGTGATTATTGTTTCTTTTTGTTTCGCTATCAGAATGTTTTGACAAATAGTTGAAGTTTAGTCTTCCCGATCGCCAACATTTTTCAATTGTTGTGGAAGCCATAGTCAATGTGACTCCCACCGTTGCGGTTGTGCAGTGCACTTTCTCTCCAACGGTTAGTTGGTTCATATGCCGATGCAGTACCAGTTAGGCCTCCAAGCTTCTGATCCCCGATACTCTCAGTTGGTCACAGAGCCCGTAGTATTTTCGTCACCCTTCGTTAAGGCTACTCATTGAACTAGTCGTCTGATACTGTAGTGGTTCCAGGTTTCGATGCTGTAGTTAGTGTTTTATTGAGTCAATGATTTTTTTTTCCATAGAACCTTTAGACCATGTGTCACCCACCATTGCATCTCGTTAGTAGACTAATTGCCCGATCCTTAGTTTTTCGTTCGCCGGTGAAAGTTTGTTTTGGACCATTGCTTAGGATTTTTCCCACTGGTAAGGGTTTTCCCGTCTTTCTCGTGAGCTTTTAGTTTATTTTTTGATGGCGGTTACTCTATCTTTCTCCATGCTTTCATCAGAAGTTGTCGATTTGTTCCAGATGCGGCCGAGATTAGGATAAGGAGTTTGTTTTTCAGATTTCCGGTTTTAAGTTTGGACAATGGACTTAGCTGAGTTCAAGATACGAAAGTGCAGGATTTTCTTTGCATTATCATTTTTCTCTTCATGCATTAATATTTTTAACAGTTCACTTTATAAAATGTATGTTTTAATACAGTTTAAGTTACTTTGTCAAACGCTAAGTGATCTAAGAACTGGTTGTTCATGACAGGATGATGGCTGCTGCAGAGAAGATATGTCTGGAAGACTAAGCAGAAAAAATGAGGCAGCAGGGATGGATGAGAAAGAAAATGAAGAAAAAGAGAAGAAGGAATTAAGGGTTTGAGATATCAGATAGATCGATAGCAGCAAAGGCCCAGGATTGGGAAGATTTCGTCAGTTACCAAGCTGGTCCTTTTTTCATAAAAGTGTTTTTAAATCTTAAATTTGAAATGTAACGTTTGTATGAATCATGAGAACTCACAAAAGACAAAATTGTGAGATTAAACGGTTGGGGGATCCCAAGGGTCACTGAGGGGCAGTCCAAGAGTTTGTCCTATAGTATAAGTATAGGAAAGTTAAATAGAATGGGGGACTTTTTCCTAGACAAATTTGTGAGAATCTGATGTAAGAAGAACTATTTCCTTTTGCATAAAGAAATTACAAGTTTCTTGTTGGAGAAAGCTTTGTGGAACTTTTCAAATGCTGTGCCATGGATTTGCTAAATGTGAACTATTCTGTTTTCAGTTTTGTGTCCATGAACTATGAGATCATTCTAACTCTTTTAACCTATGTTCTTGTATGAATGCTCTCTAGTTTATTCTATGAATTTTTCACTATGAGTAATGAAAGTTGTTAATAAACAATTGACTATCTGGTTGTTCAAATATCTTTAAATGTTCATGTGTTTTGAAAGAAGTATTAGCTATCTGTGATTTTTCGTAATGCATGTACAAAATACATTACTCATTAATAAATGATAATCTTGCTCCCTAGGGATAGGTTAGGTAGTTAGTTTTTAATTTCTTGCTGTGTGTGATTTAGATGCGAGAGAGTTTAAGATGAGAGGTAAGAACCTGTGGATCACATTGTGACCGCTCCTCGTATTCTCTATCAATATGAATTCTTAGATAGGCACTTGCATCTCATACTTAATTATAAGAAACTAAAACATAAACGGTGGACGAGGACGTGACTAGTAAAACCCTTTATTTTTGTTACTTGATCTACAGTAGCCGGACCGTAAACCAGAAGGATTCCTCATGCCAAATAGTAACGTTCTAGTTGGGAACGTTTACTGGGGAGAATCCCTTACCATTGTCGCCTGCGATTTTCCAGGCCTCAACACTTCGATAGCAAAAGATTTGAATTTTTTGAATCTTTCTATCTTATATTCTTAATACTTTATTTGTTTCTCTAACAATTCAATCATATTCCCATCACAACTCTTTCATCATATGTTATTCTTAATAACTTGGAAAAATGCTACTCCTACTAAGATTTCTTCTAATGGGTTTGCATATATGTCATTAGTAATTGGGATCTTAGTGCTAACACCAACTTCTTGAGGAATTTTCATCTTCTTATGAGTCTACTTCCCCACTCATCTCCTTTTCTTGTAAAACATAAATGAATCCAACACATGCACCCACTCTACATCAATTCATGAAAAAATTACCAAACTCAATCCAAGGAATGGGATACGGCCTCATGTTATTGATTCCATGTTTATAACATTGGCTAATTTTTGGACATTTGGTCGAAGCATCTCTAACCCTCCTATCTATTTTGGTTGTGCTATGTTTTCTAGTGTTTGTCCATAACTCTCTTCTTCCTTGTCATATTTAACCTTTGTTTTGGTAGTTGTATCTTCTTCTTCTTGTTGCATTTTTTCTTCTGTAGTTGCTTGATCTTAGGCCCTTTGTTCAAATTCCTTTATTTTATATTCATTTGTTTTCAAGTGGTTCATTTTCACCATACATTCTAAATAATACTTCCCCCTTCTATAAATATTCTCCTATCTCCATGTTTCATTTTGGTAAGGCTAGGTGCACTGCAAACTTCCATAATGATTTTATTTTATGCTTAACAAGTCATGCCTCCTTAATATTTCTTCACCAAAATGATATGTTTCCCATATTCCCGGATATTTTAATACTACCTTGGATGTGCATATGTTATAGGATTATGTTTACAATAGTGATGCTGGCCTAGGTGATTTATTCTTTTTTAATAACAAGGTGACAAGCCCATGTGCAAACATTTGATAAGCAACCTGTGCAACAACAAGCTTACGCAGGATGAACTTTGGTAAACTATAATATATATGGAGGTTTTGATGCTCCATATATTCTCAAGTAAGTGTATGTTTCCATCACATAGCAATTTCCCATTGTGTTAAATAATTGCATTGTTTCCTCTATTATCCATTGAGTTGGCTTGCAAAATACCAAAGCATATAATGGTATGATAGAATTAGGGGAATTTTGAGGTAAAAAATGGGCCTTAGAATAGAAAAACACCATAAAAATAACCTTTTTGAGAATCAATAGGATTCAATATGATGATGCCAATCATAATGATAAATATTTTATGATTTTTGAAGGGGAAAAAACTATATTTTCCTTGTATTTTCAACTTATCTCTTTGTAGGTTGCTCAAAATTTGAGAAATTCCACATCCAATGAGTACCCCCTCAGTATATTTTTGATAGATATTCGATAGGAAAAGTCTTGAAATACAATAAAAAATATTTCCTAGCAGGAAATATGCTATTTTATAGTATTTAGAGTCTTTTATAGCATTGGTCCATCAAAGTATGTCAAGTTGGTAATCATTGGATGCATAATTTAATTATTCATCCAATAAGTGCTTACACTCAAAATTTGTGTAACCGTACAAGGATATCAACATAAAATACACGAGGAAAAAGTGTTTTTTTTGTAACTCTTTCCTTAAAAAATTCATAACTCTTATTTGTTAAAATAATGTAACTTCATAAGATATTCTATTTGTATTATTGGGCTGATGCACAATCATGGAATCCTTTAAAGACACTTTAGATGCCACATAATACTAGAAAAAATGGGAAAATCTGACTTTAGGTGACAATTAGGGGTACTTCCCTAACTTATTTGAAGATCAAGTAAAAAGACAAAAGATAGGTAATTGAATAAGATTTCATAATATATAGCATTTATGCAGACAAAATGTGTGTAAATGATTATAAAATTAGTTTCCGTGAAATTGGGTTTTCAAATTTTCAGCACATATTAACATGTATGTTTGTGCGGGTGCAGCAATATATGAGGTAAATGATGTCAATTTGGGATAAAATATTGCAGACATATGAAGGACATATGGGCCTAGTGCAACACTAGTTGTTCAGAATTTTTCATGATTTATTATTATTATTAATTATTGATGTCACAAAATCTTGAAATTAAAACGTTATGTGCGGGTGCAACACTTTAGGGGCAAAAATTAATGAAATCCTTGATTTCTAAATATAAGATCGTAGAGCTTGATATCGTCTGGTGCACCATATAGTTTTCCTGGGAAATGGTGATGGAAATCTAAAGTTATAGAAAAAACAATCGATGTAGCTATTTTTGAAAACTAACATGTGTCATTTAGAAAAATAATTTTAAATAAATAAAACATAGTTTTGAAGGAAACAATTATATATTCAAAATCGTAAGATTGTACTCTACAATATTCTAGATTTTCATAAAAACATATTGTGTCTGTCATAGCAAAACATGCCATCTAAACTAAGCATATTGACAGAGTTCTAAAAGACAAGCAATAGCCCTGGTTTATTTGTCCTAGCTAATGGGTTCGGTAGTCTGAAGCTATTTCCAAACATAATGAAAAACCTTATTCACACCGAGTTTTTTAATTTTAAAATAATGCATATGTGTTATAGCTTATTCATATCACATATCGCATAGCTTATTCATATTGCATATGTGATATGAATAAGCTATAACGCATATGCATTTTTGCTTAACTAATTTGGTACAAGAGTAAAAAGGAGTAATGGCATCCTTATCCCATTATAATACCATTTATACAACACTATGATGGACACAAATAATTACTCTTTTTAATGGTGAATGAAGCCATGGGTTGTGCATCCAAGAAAATAGGGTGGTGAACGAAGCCATGGTCTGTTGGGGCGTGTACCCTAAGGATTATTAGTTTTGGTAACTTCGCGGCTGTTTTTAAGTGGAGTTACGGGTCAAAATAGTCTTAGGGGTGTCGGGGTAAGTCAAAACCCCTTTTTGTAATAAACCCGTGGTTTAAATCCAGGGTTTAGGGTTTTTGGGTGCCCATGGTTTGAAGCCATGGTTTTGTAATAGCGCGATGTATAAATAGGTATTTTTCTAAATAAGAAAAAGTTAGGCTTTTGATGTAAAGAAAGATTAAGGTGAAGCTAAGGCTGGTTTTGTAAGGAAAGGTTAAGTCCCAGCTGTGTGCGTGGACGACCTCTGCAGCTGTGTGCGCAGAGGGTTTTGTAAGAAGAGTAAGAAAGATCTGTAGCTATGTGCGTAGAGGCCTGCTGCTGTGTGCGCGGCTGTTAAAGATCAAAGGGATCTGCAGCTAAGTGCGCAGATCAAACTGTGGTTTTGTGGCAAGTTGAATAAAACACAGTTTTTGGACGTAGCCCCTACACTGGGGGTGAACCACGTTATATTTGGTGTTGTGGTTTATTGTGTTGCTTCTATTTCTGTTATTTTTATGCATTAATAACTGTATACATCTGATAACTTAGATCACTGCTAATAATAAGCTTCGCTATGAATTCCCTCTAGTGGGTTAAGCAAGTCACGGTTATTTATCTATCTGCGAAGTTATATATCTATAAGTGAATGAAAAAGTTGTGTAACTGTTGATTAATAAGTTTATTAAAGGCTAAGGTACAGTAATATCCCTCTCTGCTTGCAGAAACCTGATTCTGCGGCACCCCATTGCTGTTTCGGGTGAGACTGCAACCTGCGTGTAGGTTGTTTCCAAAAGGGCCAACACGGTGGGTATTTTGTTGGTGCGACATATAAGGATTAAACCCGGGTCTGCCCTATTGCCCAACAAATTGGTTCCGTTGCCGGTTGAACTCAATATCTGCTCAAGAGGGGTTTACGTCGTACCTTGTGGGCTATGTTCTGGAGGCCCGCTGTGATGGAGATCAGGGCTTGGCTTGATGAGACTTATCTAAAATTTGCTGAGAAAGAGAACACAAATCCATGTCGTAGCGCACATGAATTTTTACAGAGGTATGTTTTTTGTGATGCTTATGAAAGTTTCTTTGGTACTATCCACATCGAGTTGCACCAGTGGCTGTCCAGGTTAGCTGAGAAGCGAACCAACTTCCGCGAGGGGGGGTTTTCTGTTTGGACCCCCACGAGAGTTAATATAGTACAAAGTGTGAACAATGAGATCTCCCGAGTGGTGGACTTCTAGACCACACGGACCCTTGAGGCCTTCATGACGGAGTTCGCCATTGACACGGGCACTTCCTTTTGTGACGCCGAGCGCCGATTTTTCCAAGGACTGCGGGGTAAGCTTTTGAATTTATTTAGCTTAAGAATTAAAATGCTATTGCTTGAAAAGGGAATATTGCTATTTGAATCAGATTGTTAGCTTTTGTGTTACTAACGTATGTTTGCAAGTGACACTCCCGCTACGCACACTAGTTTTCCGCGAAGTGGAAAAGGGTATAAATGAGATTTCAAGTCCTACTCCTTAGGCCAGGATACCGCACCATCCCCTAGCCATTCTGAAGACTCAGACCCAGAACACAACCCTTCCTTTGGAAATCCCCCGGTCACCCCGTCGCGAAGTTCTGTGACCCATGACCATCCGTCGCAGCCCGCCAGTCCACCAAGTTCGAGTATTCCGGCCACTGGTCCATCTGCCTCTGTAAACCCCCCCCATCAACATCCTGTCCCCTTCCCAACCCTCCCAGAACCGCCATGGCCCACCTAGCCGATGATATCAAGCTGCCCGTCTTCAAGGGCACGGGATCAGAAGTCCCCGAACAATTGTGGTTTTTATGTGAAGCAGCATGGAACGCGAAGAACATTACAGACCTGCATGTGAGAACCGCGCAGCTCATTACTTCTTTCCGGGACTGGGCTTTGATCTGGTTCATGAAATTCTCCAGTACGTAGACCCCTACTCTAGCCGAGATTAAGGCAGCCATCACTAAAGAATTTAAGAAGCCTAAATCAGAATCGCAGAGTATCACTGAGCTCAAAGAGATTCAATAGCGGCGTGGTGAATCCATGTGGGACTTTGACCAAAGATTCAAAGTTCTAATAGACCAAGTCAGCTTTACCATTAGCCCTGCGCAGCACAAGGAGTGGTTTATCGCAGCATTATTACCACATATCCGAACTCCGCTCATGCAACAGACGGTTGCTGACCAGCAAGAAGCTCTGGAAATTGCAATGAAGCTAGAAACCGCCCCTGTCGGAGATGATTCCGGTCTTGCTCAAATCCAAGTGCAGCTAGCAGCCATGGCCCTAGAGCTTTGCGATATGAAAAAGGCTAAAACCAGTCGAGAGGAGGTCTGGTGTACGCAATTCCAGATAGAAGGTCACAATAGGGACCAGTGCCCTGGGGTCAGAACCTACTTCAATACGGGTGTGCCCAACCAATTCAATCCCGGTGTTCTATATTGTGAGATTTGTCGAACCACTGGCCAACACCGCCCTGAAAAATGCCATCTTCTTCAGCGATATGTGCAAGTTCCCAAGAACCCCTACTGCAGGTTTTGTAAGTCAGTAGGGCATAATTAAGAGGAGTGTCGTAGCTATGACCTCATGCGAGAGCGCATCTCTGATGTCTACCAAGTGCAAAATGAAGCCCAGAATAATGATGGCTATGGTTACCGTGGCGGTACCTCTGGAAGAGGTGCTTTTGGAGGTTGCGGCCGTGGTGGTATTCCTGGGAGAGGAAGAGGTCAGGTGGTGTGCTATAATTGTAACCAAGCGGGCCATTTGGCTCGCGACTGTCGGAACCCCACCACAACCTGTCATTACTGCCACGTAGTAGACCACGTGATTGAACAGTGCCCCTAGCCCATAGCGAAGATTCAGGAAAACAACAGTGGCCCTACCCAGAATCTTCAGTTGATTTCTATTGAGCGGAGACCTATCGCAGCCATCAATGTGGTCACCCGGAGTGGCGCCACGATGCACATTTAGCATTCGCAGAAACAACCTGTCGAGGTGTGCGTGAGTAAGGCCTCTGCACCAGTCCCCACACTTAATCCTGGGAAAGATCAAGCCCTAGGCAAGAAGGCCCAGTGCGATATTGTTGACCCTCGCACACCTGCAGTACCTGCGCGGCAACCCCTGCCGACATCCCAGCCGCAAGATGCTTCGCCGGATAAAGTAATTACACTCTCCTCCTTTTTACAGAGTTGTATGAAACTCTTACGGAATCAGAATGCTTTAAAAGAGCTGCAAAAAGTTCTTGCTGTCACTGACCCTCAGAGAGGAGTTGATCAGGAGAAAACTGTTAGTCGTGTCCGAAGAACGAGGAGGGAAATGAGATTGAATGTTTAGATAGGGGAATATGATATGACTGATGTTATTCTAGATATTGGATCAGAAGTTAATGTCCTACCCAAGCAGACTTGGGGAAAAATGGGAAAACCTTCCCTGGATTGGTCACCTATACAACTGAGATTCGCTAACGAGCAGAAGATTGCACCCTTAAGGAGATTTCTTAGTGTTCCCATAGATCTTGATGGGGTAAGCACTCTAGCGGATTTCAAAGTTCTTGAGATCATTGATGACAGCAACCCTTATCTGGCCCTATTGGGGATCGAGTGGGCCATTGCAAATGCAGCAATCATCAACCTTAAGAGGAGACAGATGACCTTCGAAGGAAATGGTCTGTGAGTTATCATACCCCTCGACCCATCCCAAGGAGAAAGATATATAGAACCGATCAGAGACAAAGGGGAGCAGGATATGCTAGACCACATCTACAACATTACAGCCCAGGAAGCAGATTATGTCGATCCTGATGCCGACAGCGTATTAGATTGGCAATGTGACAGCTTCTGCATATCTGATTCAGACGATGGTCTAGAGAATTGGCAGAATTGATTGTACGAGCTACATGGCTGCAGGCGTGCGCAACTCACTAAGTCTCGTAGATGCCTTAGTGTGCAGTTGAGAGAGTTGCCCCCCTATGTTAGGTTGAATGACCATGGAGAACTTATTGTATAAGCCCCTCAGTCACTGAGAATGCAGACTCTGGAGACAGCATTAGGAGCTACAGCCGCGAGGCAGACTGAGAACAACAAGTCTACTCCCAGATTGGCATCCAGTCAGAAATTTCTACGCTTCAGCTTCATGACCCAAGTCCAAGAGGCACGAAGTAAGTTCATCGGGCAGAATAGCCCTCAGAAACAAGTGAGGCATAGTTCTGCAGCCTGGGCCACCATACCGCGCGAAGAGTGGGTGCATAAGTTCGTACACACCGGGGAACCTCTAGCACAAACATGGTATGTGGAGGTTGCGCGCTGACATGGAATTAGATATCAAACCAAGGGGAAGAACCAAGAAGCCAGCTCATCAGACCTAACAGCCCTGTCACCGACATTCCCAGAATGGGTCGAAGGGCAATACTCTACCGAGGATGCATGCTCTCACGAAGCTCCCACCTAGATTCTGCTGAAGTCCACAAACATAGCGAGGCTCAAAATCTGACCATTGGGAAGCAACCAATTTGGCGGTGGCAGAGTTTTAATTGCTTTAAATGACTGTACTAAGAACAGTATCGGCAATTGCGCTCCACATGGACAAGATTTTTGTCAGATTTGGTGCCTTCAATGCACTGTCCTGCCCGATTTGATTGATGGCATGTATAAGAAGATGCCTAAGTTAGGGAAAGTTGCATTCTACATTTCTTCAATATTTCTGAGTGAACCCATGACAACTGAACGTGAGATTGATGCTTTGGTCAGAAAATTCGAGCAAGAGGGTCTGATCAGCTGCTCTAATCGGCCGCCTGCCCTAGCTCCCTGTGAAGAAACTCCCCCAGCACCACCATGGCCGATGTAGACACGGTCTGCCAGGAAAAAGTCTAGAATTGAAGTTCGCTCCAAGCGCAACCAAGACCGGCAGCGGAAAACAAGGCAAACACCAGCAGCTCATCCTATGGATCCCTCTGGTTCTGCACAGGTTCCAGCTGGGGGAAGGGAGAATATTGCACCACCATGGCCACCATATCTACCACCTGTTCACCCAGGTGCCGCATTACCCCGGTGGACAAAGCAATTTACATTAGCCACACCCTCGCTGCCACAGGGAGTGCAGTTGATAGGAAGTATGAGAGGGAAGATTGATCGGCTTAAGTACAGCGATCATGACACGAATGACCATGGAAAGTTTCCACAGTTTGAACCAGCAGAATACTTGCACCACGTCAAGTACTCGGATCATAAGGTCACACTAGTGGAAGTGCAACCATGGGCTGCGGGTCTGGACAAAGCTGGCCTACTCAAGATGCTTGACATTCCCCATTTCAGTCACGGCATACATGTGACTGTAGCGGCCAAACAGTTATTAGCACTGGTGCATGACGGCTATTTATGGATAGGGGACCAACAAATCCCTATTGACGCTGCACTCATCCATAAGATCACAGGTTTACCAATGGTAGGACCTGATCCAGGAACTGAATTTTCGTCCAAACATGACGATACAAAGCTCGCGCAAACCATGAAAGAGCGGTTTGGCCTGACAAAAGGGAAACGGGGGTATCACAATTCCACGATTCAGGAGCAGCCCATTCGCTTTGCAGCTGAACTCTTAGCCTGCAAACTCATACAAAAATGCAGGCCAACTGAAGTACCTGCTCCGGTTATCCAGATTGCTATGAATTGCGCTGAGGGGTATACTTATAATTGGGCCGAATATCTTGAGAAGGAGTTTCTGGAGGATTCCCACGATGCGTAAGAAAAAGGTAGACCTTTTCATTATTCCTGGCTTTTAATCCTTATTGCATTAGTTGGGTGGAAAGAACCCACTGAAGCCCAGTTTGTAGAGTTAAACCCGGGCATGCCAGGGGCAGCGAGGTACGCCTCCCTATGGATATCCTCAGATAAGGTAGCTCAGCAAATGACGAACACTGTGTTCATATTCTATGCTATGAGTATTCACTATGAGATTGTGCGAACACCTCGACTTACCAATGAAGTGTTCTCTAAATACGAGGGTGTCACGCACTTTAGTGCCGATATGCATCATGTTTTCATTCAAGCTCATACAGATCCACAACGGCAATGCTTTAAATTACCATATGTAGTCACCGAACCAAATATCAGGGGTATAGTTCAGCATTGGCCAGCCCAATGGCTGAAAGATCTAGGGAAAAAACCTTCTATTCCAGTTCCCCCAGCTACCAATATTGGCGCAGGTACTAGTCAGGCGCAGCAGCAAAGCCCATTGGAAGATAGTGAAGACCTAAGTGATTTGCAGATGGATGACGACGGCCAGGGTGGAGATGGCAGACAGGATGAACAGGATGAACAGGATGAATAGGATGAGGAGTCGATCAAGACCATATCAGATCCTAACCCACCAACGAAGCGCAAGTCACCAGAAGTAGCCGAGGTAACCAATCCTCAGTCCCGCAAAAAGGCAAAAGCATCGAGGGACAAATATATTGAGGAAGAAGCCACTGTAATGCTGGATGAGCTAGAGCAAGCTCTAGAACAGTCTATGACAGCGCTTACTAAAAAATGGTCAAAGTTTGCGGAAATGCATCTTGCCGGGCTCTCAGGTATCGCAAACAGGGTGTCGGAGCTAAAAGAGTTAGCAGCAAAATCAGCACATAGTACTGCGACAAGTAGCACTACAACACCTACGCAGTAGGATATTAGGCAATGGCCACCAAGAGATCACCAAGGATAGGTATCAAGCGCAACTCTGATACAGCCTGATACAGATTCCCGACCCCAGATGGGTATGACCACGGGGCTCGATTATACAAATATTTCTATGTCAGAATTGCACCTCTGCCAGCTTGCGATTACAAAGGAGATCCATGCCCGAAACCAATTGTCCCAAATCCAATTGGAAGACACCATCAAACAAAACAAAACCTTTGCAGCACGCCTAGAAGAAATAGCACAATAGAAGAAAGAGGCTGAACATAAAACAACTACGCTGATGCGAGCATTGGATGAGGCATGTCGGAGTCTTTCTGACTCCGACATATAGGGAGCAGAGGAACCAGAGCAGAGAATCACTAAGCTGAGAGACTATGCCCAGTAGTCCCGCAGCGAGGTTGAAAGGATGAAGATAGAACACCAGCACCATATTGCAGAACTTCAACTGTGCATTCCTCCCGAGACTCCACCAGAGGTCCGAGAACAGCGCCAGCAGGACATCAAGGCTTCAGTAGCAAAAATATCAGATAATGTGGCCAGCATCACAAAACTAATGGAAGACAGCATAGAAGCATGGGCGAACCTATAGGACCATCCAGATGTAGGTAAGATCCAGGAAACCATCAAGTTGCGCCAGGATGAATTAGATGCAGTCAGAGTAGAAATTAAGACGCTTCCACCTATGCAGAAGATGGATAAAGTGAAGCGCATCAAGGAACTTCAACAGGAAATTGATTCCTGCAGGACGAAGGTAACACTGCTGGAGAATGCATTACAGCCCCTGGTTGATGAAGCATTAGAATTGAGCAATACTGCAGAAATCCAGCTCAAACGTTTGAAGACCTATGACAGTTTTGCGCAGGAACGGGCTGACACAGAATCATCTTCAGTATTACAAGAATTGGTGGAAAAGGAGAAAGCCGCTGATGATATACTACACAATCTCACCAGTCGCTTCCAGATCCTCACGCAGAAGATTCTCCCACCAGAGCCCTCGCAGAGTGTCCCGGGACAGGCCACTAGTGAGTCTTAGGGGCCTGTTGGGGCATGTACCCTAAGGATTATTAGTTTTGGTAACTTCGCGGCTGTTTGTAAGCGGAGTTACGGGTCAAAATAGTCTTAGGGGTGTCGGGGTAAGTCAAAACCCCTTTTTGTAATAAACCCGTGGTTTAAATCCAGGGTTTAGGGTTTTTGGGTGCCCATGGTTTGAAGCCATGGTTTTGTAATAGTGCGATGTATAAATAGGTATTTTTATAAATAAGAAAAAGTTAGGATTTTGATGTAAAGAAAGATTAAGGCAAAGCTAAGGATGGTTTTGTAAGGAAAGGTTAAGTCCCAGCTGTGTTCGTGGACGACCTTTGCAGCTGTGTGCACAGAGGGTTTTGTAAGAAGAGTAAGAAAGATCTGTAGCTGTGTGCACAGAGGCCTGCTGCTGTGTGCGCGGATGTTAAAGACCGAAGGGATCTGCAGCTGAGTGTGCAGATCAAACTGTGGTTTTGTAGAAAGTTTAATAAAACACAGTTTGTGGACATAGCCCCTACACTGGGGGTGAACCACGTTATATTTGGTGTTGTGGTTTATTGTGTTTCTTCTATTTCTATTATTTTTATGCATTAATAAATGTATACATCTGATAACTTAGATCACTGCTAATACTAAGCTTCGCTGTGAATTCCCTGTAGTGGGTTAAGCAAGTCACGGTTATTTATCTATATGCGAAGTTATATATCTATAAGTGAATGACAAAGTTGTCTAACTGTTGATTAATAAGTTTATTAAAGGCTAAGGTATATTAATATCCCTCTCTACTTGCAGAAACCTGATTCTACGGCACCCCATGGTTGTTTCGTGTGAGACTGCAACCTGCACACAGGTTGTTGCCGAAAGGGCCAACACGGTGGGTCTTTTGTTGGTGTGACATATAAGGATTAAAACCTGGTCTTCCCTATTGCCCAACATGGTCTGTGCATCTAAGAAAACAATAATTCCTCCCGTCCTTCAATCTATTCAGCTTTAAGGGAAAATTTGCAACATTCACAGAGAGATTGAAGATTGATTTATGTCAGTGCTCAAAGGATGTTATAAAGCCACATGAATTCTAGTTTGGTATCTCTTTTGGATGTAAAAGAGCCAGAACGAGTACCGATGGATCAATGTACGCTCTCACTGCAAACCACTAGTGATGATTCGTCGATAGGAAACAAGTGACTTTAATCAACATTTTTATAGTTATCATGTTCTTTTAATTGTCATCGTGTTCTTTCAATCCTTGATTAAGGATGTCCGGTTCTTTTAATCTTTGATTAAGGATGGATGGCCAAAATTCAATCAAATTGCATATATATCTTAACAAGATTTATCATCCGCCATGTATAGAGCCAAAGTTTCAAAGTCGTCATCATCATCATCACAGTCATCATCCTCCTCCTCATCATCATAGTCATCATCCTCATCCTCATCATCATCATCATCATCATAGTCATCATCCTCATCCTCATCATCGTCACCATCATTGTTCATCATCATCATCATCATCATCGTCATTATCATCATCATACTCATCCTCATCATCCTCCTCCTCCTCCTCCTCCTCATCATCATCACCCTCATCCTCTTCCTTCTCCTCCTCATC
>LPNX010852249.1:173073-190573 GCA_001517045.1 Pseudotsuga menziesii | reverse complement strand
AGTAAGAAGAGACAACCTTGATGTAGAGGGACAAATGGAAACATTATGGGCATTTAGCGGTAGATTGCCCCGCAAATAAATGAAGTTAGTCCAAGCAGTGAAGGGCCTAGTGCACACGTTTTGGCATGATAACACTAGGCCTTCTTCTAACACGAAGGATGTGTTAAAACATTGTAGGGGTTCTAGAAACAATGAACCTCATGTTAAACATTATCTTGACATGACACAAAATAAACTGTTCGAGATGTTTAAAGTTTCCCATGTAGAGCTAAGGATTAGGCAAAGATATTTTGAAAAATCCAAGCCTTGGTATGTTAGAATCAATACCATCTGGAACACTTGTTGTTGTAGATACCACATAGAGTTTGACCTATATTATCATACATTTGCACATATACGTCGTTTTTGGCATCCTAATCATGTGTAGGAATGCTCAAGTACAGTATTTCCAATGTCATCTAGAGATTTCATCCATAGCATAATATGTCCGAGGAAAGACGGGCAGACACATTATTTAAAAAAATGTGTAGACGGTTCTTGCAACAATTGTGCTGGGATATCATTATGGTCTGATTGCATCCATGAAAGTGAAGATCAAACATTCGAGAATGCAATTGTCGAGAAGCAGAACTATCAGTATGAGACATATCAACTACATGATGGGAAAGAAAGAAGGAAGATTAAATTGGTGAATTCACAGGTAAATTGTTGAATATTGACATATTAATAGTCATGTACACATTTTTTTATGTGGTTTATTAACACTATTTATTTTTTTACACGAGGTGCAAGTATGTGATTTTATTCCAGAGTTTCATGGAAAGATCCAACAGTACATTCAAAATGTAGATATGGCACAGTGGCAAGATGAGCAATTCAGAATATGCCAGGACACCTTCCCTCTCGAAACAATACTATCAGTGGTTGAATTTGCGGAAAATTACACCCTACAACCACAAAATGAAATACAAAGTCAATACTATCACTCAAAGCAGGTGAGCATAATGGTGCATATCAAGTATCGACATGGGCCAGATAGCAATGAAGAGAAACGTGTGATACTGAAAGAATGTCACTTCTACATAAGTGATGATGGGACCCATGACATCCATTACGTGCAACATTACTTTATATTATTCTATGATCATGTGATAGCTATGGATATACCATTTTATCGTCATTTCATTTGGTTAGATGGTTGTGCTGGACAGTTCAAGACTGCACGTGTATTTGAATGGTTGTGTTTGTTGCACATAAAATACAACGTGCCACATGTATGGAGCTACTTTGAAACTGGTCATGGCAAAGGAGAGCACGATGGTGCTGGCGCATGCATTAAAAATTCCCTTCGAAGGGAAGAGATGAAGTTTACAGGTGCTTGCCTTCGAGACGCTGCATCTATAGTGAAATGGTGTGCATTTGTCATGGGAGAACAGGAAACAAGGAAACACCTATTGCGAAGAATATTTTGGGAGGTGACAAATGTGGATCGATCACAAACACATCGGGTGGACACAATGCATGGAATTCAACAGTTTCATTCAATTAGAAGCTTAGACAACTCGACCCTACAAATTTGGACAAGATTGAAGGCTTGCTTTTGCAGTTCCTATAGCATAGGTGAATGGGATGATTGTGAGTATACAAATACTATTGATACATGGGATCGAGTGACACTTGGCACCAATTTCAATGGGGTTAATAAAATAAACCATTTGGAAGATGATCAGATACATATTTCTACAGACTATGATCACATATTAGATCTCAAACAAGCAGGTACATGAGTAGTACCTAAATTAGAAAATGCATTTATGTATTGTTTAATCGACCTATGTAGAATTTAATTTATGTAGAAATTAGAAATGCAAGACCTTATTTAAAAATGTATTGTTAACTCGACCTATTTCCTTTCATAGGTCAGATATATGCAGTGTTTACCCCAAAAAATAATGAATGGGGTTCTGACTATTGGTTGGCACATTGGTTAGAGGGGAAACAAACCATTCTCGAACCTGCTATAGATGATGAAAATATTGAATTCCCAACTGGCTCGATGGTTATAAAAGATAAGTACTTGACACTTGCAGCACAACAGAAAAGGAAGGGTGGGTATGTATATTAGGATTATAGACCAGGAGCTATTATATACCACTTCACCAACCTAGTAGTTGGTATAAACATCAAGCTACGCACACTTGGTCACAAAAATAGGTCATATGTACAATACTTGCTACCTCAGATATAGCACGAAATATTGATGGAAACCATCGGCACCAGAGATGATCCGGATGGCCTACTTGTATGAGTGCATTGTCAGGTGTGTTATTTGACCTTTAAAGTGAATTCTGAAGCACAATTTCAATTATTTAGCCTTACTTTATTCCCAATGTAATAAACCTATGATTGACTTAGTACCATTCACAGACATAATATTTGTTGATGTAATTGTAACTTCGGAATGTATTCACTTGTATTTCTTATGTATTGTAACCCGATGTTTATTCCGGGATGTGTCTGTAATGTAATTGAGTCATGTCATGCCCCGATGTTCCAATCGTGAGTTTCTATAATGGAAACAAGTCATGTCAAGTCATTGTGGGTAACCCTCCTATTGGTCAAGGGTTAAAGTCCCTATAGTTTTGGGGCACTAGGGTTATTAGACTCTCCTAGAGAAGTCGGCCCTAGTAGGTTATTGTCAAGTCGGAAATTAGTATAAATAGAGATTGAGCCTCTCTATTTATCACACACTCACTCACACTTAGTTGTAGCGCATAGGTGAGGAAAAAGAATACACTGGGGCTAGGAAGAAAGAGGCTACTGCTGTCGGGAGATCATCTTACTGTTTTGGGGTTTTACTTTTGGTGTTGATTCTATCTCTGAGGAAGTTGCAGGGTTTTCTCCATTTCTGGTTTCCTCGAGGAAAAACACTGTGTTCATTGTCTCTTGTGTTTGATTGCTGTGCTTTTTATTCTCTCAGTTAAAAGATCCTAATATAATGCTAGCTTAATGTTAAAAATCTAACATGGTATCAGAGCTAACCTGAGAAGAAAACATTGTGCAACTGCGGGAACTAGGGGTTCCTACTTTGTGGATCTCTCTCCATATATTTTGAGCAAAAGAAGGCTGGACTAACTATCCTCCCTAGGGTGCATCTTTCTATTGAAGCAGAATCCAATTTTGAGCTTTTTTCAGTTTGGGACCCAACATTGCTGCCGAAAATTAGGGCTTTCCACAGAAGTGGAATTTTTCAATGAGCCTGGGCCTAGATTGATCTCCTCCTTAAAATAGAAGTTTAGAGATCAAGATCAAAGCATTTGTTTGGACAAAACTCTGGAAAATCCAAACCCTAATCTGCTCCTGAACCAACACTGCAGAATTTCAGCTCCAAATCCGGATCCGACATCTTGACCTCGTAAGATCTAAATATTTTGTATTTCCATTTGGGATTCTCAGTTAAGATGTCTCATCATACCAAGCTTGATGAAAAGCTTGAGGGAGCTGATAAATTCTGAGCCTGGAAGTATAGGATCTCCCTGGTCCTAGAAGAAAATGAGTTGGACTCCTACATCAATGAGGAGGTTCCAGTTCCAGAGGGAGATGAGGCTAAGTCCTTACACAAGAAGAAGTTGGTTATGGCAAAGAGGATTATTGCTTATTCAATCAAGGATCACCTCATACCACAGGTGTCCTCCCTAAAGACACCTAAAGCTATGTTTGATTCCCTAACCAAACTGTTTGAAGGAAAGAATATAAATAGGAAAATGACTTTAAGGAAGCAGTTGAAGAATGTGAAGATTCAGAATACAGATACCATCCAATCTTACTTCACAAGAGTCTCTCAGATCAAGGACTAGCTAGAAGTAGTAGATGAAGAAGTGGAAAATGTAGATATTGTAATGACCACCTTGAATGGTCTCCCTAGGACATGGGACTCTTTCATGCAAGGGATCTGTGCCAGAAAGAAGTTAGTCAAGTTCAATAGACTTTGGGAAGAATGCTCATAAGAAGAAGCTCAGATAGCAACTTGAGAATAAAAGATGGGATGAAGTCAAGCTCTCACAGTTCAATCCAAGAAACCCAGAAGGGACCATCATCATCATAATTCTAAAGGTAAGCACTCTTCCTACAAGAAATCTCAACTCAGATGTTATACTTGTGATGAAATAGGGCACTTTTCCAGATATTGTCCTAGAAACAAAAGAAACTCTAACAAGAAGAAAAACAATAAGAGAAGACATCATGCTCCTACTGCAGAAGATGATGAACCTTCCTCAAAGAGAAACAAGCAAGAAAGTGATGATTCTTCAAGTGATGAAGAATATGTTTTGATTTTCGCTCTCATGGGAAACATCACACATGGAAGCAATGATTGGATTATAGACAGTGGGGCTTCCAAACATATGACGGGATTCAAAGAGTCTTTTGTGAGACTGTCAAAACATGAAACACCTCACAAGGTGAAGCTCAGAGATGACTACCAGTATCCAATAAAAGGTAGTGAGGAATCCTCCTATAAGCTAGACTCTGGAAAGTCCATGAAGATGAAGGATGTATTGTTTGTACCAGGACTCAAGAAGAACCCCATCTCCATATCTTCATTAGATGAAAAAGGCATGAGGGTTGGATTTGTAGATGGCCAAGTTCTCATGTTGCCAAAAGGAAAGACCTTCGATGATGCAGTAGTGATTGGGGAACAAGAGGGAGGTCTATACAAATTGAAGGTCCATCCAGAACAAGCCTTGATCCATGAAACAGTAGAGACAAATGAAATTTGGCATAGAAGGATTGCACATGTGCATTACAGAGCACTACAACATGTAAGCAAAGCTATTGAAAGTCTTCCAGAAATTCAAGCAAAACATGATGGAGTCTGCAAAGGATGTGCGAAAGGAAATAATACAAAGAAGACATTTCCAAGTAGCGAGAGCAAGGAAAAAGGAATCTTGGAAATCATCCACTACGATGTATGCAGACAAATGTCATCAAGTTCACTAAGTGGGTATGTATACTATGTTTTCTTCATTGATTAATTTTCTAGGAAGATATGGATTTTCTTCATGAAGAACAAAGATGGAAGTTTTCAGCAAGTTCAAGGAATTCAAATCCTTGATCATGAATCACACTGAAAATAAGATCAAGACCTTTCGATCAAATAATGGCGGAGAATTCACATCAAATGAATTCAAAGAGTTATGCAAAGACTCAAGGATTAAGAGGGAGTTGTCCATTCCATTTAATCCACAACAAAATGGGATTGGAAAAAGGAATAACATAGCTATCATGGAAGCTGCAAGAGCTATCCTTCATAATCAAGATCTTCCCATGCATTTATGGGAAGAAGTTGCCAGAACAATAGTGTATGTACAAAACCGTACTCCACACAGAGTACTCAAGAACAAGACATCTAAAGAAGTCTTTTCTAGCAAGAAACTAGAAGTTAGCCATCTCTGAATATTCGGATGTCCAGTGTACATACACATTCCAAAAGAGAAGAGGACACAATTAGATCCTTTAGGAAAGAAGGGTATATTTGTGGGATACTCTTAAAGCTTGAAGGCTTACAGAATATACTTCCCAGGATTCAAGAAGATCGACATCAGCAGGGATGTGACATTTGATGAAGACTTAGCTTACAACAAATCCAGAAAGAGACCTACTGAAGAACCCGAAGTAGCAGAAGCACTGAGAATTCATGATACAACCATGAGCGAAGAAACTCAAGAAGAATATTGAGAATTTGAAGAACCTCAAGAACATGTAGATCCACCTTAGGAGAAGAATCCATAAGAAGAAACCTGCTTGGGCACGAGAAGCTATCCAAGGTGCAGAAAGATATGGCGCTCTAGAAGGAATCACATAGAAAGAAAGAGAACTAGGTCCTGCTTTGGTTATGTAGCATTATTATGTGATTTTATCGATAAAGAACCTTCCAATTATGAAGAAGTGGTAGAACAAAAAGAATGGAAGGATGCTATGATCGAAGAGTATCAATCAATCATGAAGAATGATGTTTGGGATGTTGTCCCAAGACCAGAAAGGAAGTCTGTTGTAACTGCCAAATGGATCTACAATATCAAGCATGCTGCAGAAGGTAGCGTAAAAAAATATAAAGAAAGATTTGTTGCTAGTGGTTTCTCCCAGAAAGAAGGAATAGATTATGAAGAAAATTTTGCACCTGTAGCAAGATGCACTTCCATCAGGTTAGTACTTGCTCTGGTTGTAGTGATGAAATGGAAGATACATCAAATAGATGTCAAGATTGCTTTCTTGAATGGTGTAGTGGAAGAGGAAGTGTATGTGGAGAAGCCACCAGGTTTTTAGACACATGACAAGGAGTCTCATGTATGCAGATTGAAGAAAGCCCTTTATGGTTTGAAACAGGCACCTAGGACATGGTATGACAGAATTGACAACTTTCTATCCAGTTTGGGCTTTACAAAGAGTAAAGTAGATTCCAACCTTTACTACAAGGTTGAAGATGGCAACCCAGTGATGCTCCTACTATATGTAGATGGTCTGTTTGTAACATGTATGGATGGGTTGATTGCTGATATGAAGAGGAAGCTTTCTTCTACATTCAAAATGAAGGACTTGGGTATGATGCATTATTTTCTAGGCATGAAGGTGTGGAAGAATGCAGATGGAATTTCCCTTGGGAAAGGGAGATATACAGTAGATATCCTGAAGAGATTCAGGATGATGGACTACAAGGCCATGACCACACCTATGGCATTGAACCTGAAGCTATTGAGTGATGCTTCATCAGAAGCAGTTGATGCTACGATGTATCATTAGATGATTGGGTCCTTGATGTACCTGATCAACATGAGACCAGATATTTGCTTTGCTGTGAACATCTTGAGCTAGTTCCTGACAGATCCGAGACATGTTCACTTTATTGCTGCAAAGCATATTTTGAGGTACCTGAGGGGTACAGTTGATTATGGGCTTAAGTATGAGGCGAGTCAAAAGATTAACTTGGAGGGTTATGTTGATTCAGATTGGGTAGGTAGTTCCATCGATAAGAAGAGCACTTCAGGGTGTTGCTTCAGTATGGGATCAGGTGTGATATCTTGGTTTAGCAGGAAGCAATCCTATGTGGCACTGCGTACAGCTGAAGCAGAGTATGTCACAGCTTGTTCAGTTAGTTGTGAGGTAGTATGGCTAAGGAAGCTACTATCTGATTTATTTGATCTCTAGTTGGATTCTACTTGTATATATTGTGACAACCAGTGTTGTGTGAAGTTGTTAGAGAACCCGGTGTTCCATGATAGGTCAAAGCATATCAAGATCAAATATCACTATATCAAGGATATGGTGTAGACATGAGTAGTGAAGCTCCAGTATATTGCGATGGATGAACAGATAACTGATGTGTTAACAAAGCCATTAGCTAGAGTGAAGTTTGAGTACTTCAGGGAGAATATTGGTGTTCTCTAGATCGAGGTTCCTTCCAAGGGGAAGTGACGAGTCCGTGAGACATTCTGACATGGTGAGAGGATTGGTTCCTTCCATGGTCAGATGTAAGGGCTGAGACATTTTTTCATGGTGAGAGGATTGGTTCCTTCCATGTCAGATATGAGTTCTGGGCCATTTTTATATGACTGTAGGATTGGTTCCTACATGATCAGATATAAGGGCTCTTGCCATTCTTTGAATGGAGGTGCTTGGTCAGTTACTAGGAATACTCAGTCTAGGACTGAGGGCCTTTCTGATATGACTGTGAGATGTAGTCTTACATGATCAGATGTGAGTGCATGGCCATTCTGATGTGATTGAGGGATTGGTTCCCACTTGATAAGATATAAGGGCTGATGCCATTCTCTAGGAGAATGGAGGCACCTGGTTAGTTACCAGGAAAGCTCAGTCTAGGATTGAGGGCCATTATGATATGACTGTGGGATGTGTTCTCACATGATCAGATATGAGTGCTAGGCCATTCTAATGAGTCAAGGTCAAATGTAAGGGCTGGGACATTTTGATGAGTCAAGGTCAGATGTAAGTGCTGGGCCATTCTGACATGGTGAGAGGATGAAGTTCCTTCCATGGTCAGATGTAAGGGCTGGGCCATTTTGACATGATGAGGGGATTAAGTTCCTCTCATGGTCAGATGTGAGTGCTGGGCATGCATTTCTCATGAGTAAAGGTCAAATGTAAGTGTTGGATGGGCCATTCTGACTTAGGGTCAGATATAAGCGCTGAAGAAGACCTACATGGAGGCTAGGCCTACACCCAGCATGAAAAAGGGCTGGCTCTGTAGAACTTCTTGTGATGAGAAAAATCATGAGATAGCACCCGTGATGATCTAGTAAGATGATCCAGCAGTGATGATCTTGATCTAGTGATGATGATCCAGCAATGATGATCTAGATCGAGTGACGATCCAGATCCATTGATGATCTAGATCGAGTGATGATATAGATCCGAAGATGAAGATGACTTGAAGATGAATATAACTTGAAGATGAAGGTGACTTGAAGATGAAGATGACTTGAAAATGATGAGGACTCGAGGATGATCCAGATGATACAGAGTATATTACTTGTGCTGATAAATTGTGTCAAGAGAATACCTTCCTAGTTAAGAGGGAGTGTTGATGTAATTGTAACTTCGGAATGTATTCACTTGTATTTCTTATGTATTGTAACCCGATGTTTATTCCGGGATGTGTCTGTAATGTAATTGAGTCATGTCATGCCCCCATGTTTTGATCGGGACTCTCTATAATGTAAAAAAGTCATGTCAATTCATTGTGGGTAACCCTCCTATTGGTCAAGGGTTAAAGTCCCTACAGTTTCGGGGCATTAGGGTTATTAGACTCTCCTAGAGAAGTCTGCCCTAGTAGGTTATTGTCAAGTCAGAAATTAGTATAAATAGAGAGTGAGCTTCTCTATTTATCACGCACTCACTCACACTCAGTTCTAGCACAAAACTAAGGAAGAAGAAGACATTGGGGCTAGGAATAAAGAGGGTACTGCTCTCGGGAGATCATCTTACTATTTTTGGGTTTTACTTTTGGTGCTTATTCTATATCTGAGGAAGTTGCAGGGATTTCTCCATTTATGGTTTCCCCGAGGAAAAACATTGTGTTCATTGTCTCTTGTGTTTGATTGCTCTGCTTGTTATTCTCTCACTTAAAATATCCTATTATAATGCTAGCTTAATGTTAAAAATCTAGCAATATTATTCAGAGGATAATGGACACTATAATCACGATCGTACAACCTCGGTTGAGTTATCTATAAATCATGTTTGCACATTTTCATTGGGTTCTCTTTTTTTTCTTATGATGTTACTAATGTCTAGCCTTTCGCATACCTAGGATACAAACACTAGCTATGACACATTGGAGGCACCAAGAACGGTGTCTTTAGATACCAACAAATAGAATTCGGAAAATAACATGCTCTCGAGTTATTGAAATTTAAATTTCTTGATGTTTTTAGTTTAATATACATTTAATTACATTTCCATGTACAAATTGGAAACCAACTAGTGTTTCATGAACACCAGTTTGCATGCTATCACTAGGGTTGACAAGTTATGAGATGGAACTAGGGTTTAGTGAGCAATTTAAAAGTTAAGAGAGAGAACTAGAAATAGATGGACATGCACAAATTGGAAACCAACTAGGGTTTCATGAACACCACTTTGCATGCTATCACTAGGGTTGACAAGTTATGAGATGGAACTAGGGTTTAGTAAGAAATTTACAAGTTAAGAGAGAGAACTAGAAACACATGGACATGTACAAATTGGAAACCAACTAGGCTTTCATGAACACCACTTTGCACGGGTTAACAAATAATGCGATGGAACTAGGGTTTAGTGAGCAATTTACAAGTTAAGAGATGGACCTAGAAATTGGAAACCAATTAGGGTTGATAAATAATGAGATGGAACTAGGGTTTAGTGAGCAATTTACAAGTTAAGAGAAGGAACTAGAAACAAATGGCCATGTACAAATTTAAAACCAGCTAGGCTTTCATGAACACCAATTTACATGCTATCACTAGTGTTGACAAATAATGAGATGGAACTAGGGTTTAGTGAGCTCTTTACAAGTTATGAGATGAACTAGAAACACATGGACATTTACAAATTGGAAACCAACTAGGATTTCATGAACACCAATTTGCATGCACTAACTAGGGTTGAAAAGGTATGAGATGGAACTACGGTTTAATGAGCAATTTACAAGTTAAGAGAGGGAACTCGAAACACATGGACATGTACAAATTGGAAACCAACTAGGATTTCATGAAAACCAATTTGCATGTTATCGTTGGGGTTGACAAATAATGAGATGGAACTAGGGTTTAATGAGCAATTTACAAGCTAAGAGAGGGAACTAGAAACACATGGACATGTACAATAGGAAACCAACTAGGCTTTCATGAACACCAATTTGCATGCTATCACTAGGGTTGACAAATAATGAGATGGACCTAGGGGTTAGTGAAAAATTTACAAGTTAAGAGAGGGAACTCGAAACACATGGACATGTACAAACTGGAAACCAACTAGGATTTCATGAAAACCAATTTGCATGTTATCGTTGGGGTTGACAAATAATGAGATGGAACTAGGGTTTAATGAGCAATTTACAAGTTAAGAGAGGGAACTAGAAACACATGGACATGTACAATAGGAAACCAACTAGGCTTTCATGAACACCAATTTTCACGCTATCATTAGGGTTGACAAATAATGATATGGAACTAGGGTTTAGTGAGAGCTTTACAAGTTATGATATCGAACTAGAAACATGTGGACGTGTACAAATTGGAAACCAATGAGGCTTTCATGAACACCAATTTGCATGTACCAACTAGGGTTGACAAGGTATGATATGGAACTAGGGTTTAGTAAGCAATTTACAAGTTAAGAGAGGGAACTAGAAACACATGGACATGTACAAATTGGAAACAAACTAGGTTTTCATGAACACCAATTTGCATGCTATCACTAGGGTTGACAAATAATGAGATGGAACTAGCATTTAGTGAGCAATTTACAAGTTAAGAGAGGGAACTAGAAACACATGGACATGCACAAATTGGAAACCAACTAGGCTTTCATGAACAACAATTTTCATGCTATCACTAGGGTTGACAAATAATGAGATGGAACTAGGGTTTAGTGAGCAATTTACAAGTTAAGAGACAGAACTAGAAACACATGGACATGTACAAATCGAAAACGAACTAGGTTTTCATGAACACCAATTTTCATGCTATAACTAGGGTTGACAAATAATGAGATGGAACTAGGGTTTAGTAAGCAACTTACAAGTTACGAGAGGGAACTAGAAACACATGGCCATGTACAAATCGGAAACCAACTTGGATTTCATGAACTCCAATTTGCATGCTATCACTAGGGTTGACAAATAATGAGATGGAACTAGGGTTTAGTGAGCAATTTACAAGTTAATAGAGGGAACTAGAAACACATGGACATGTACAAATCAGAAACCAACTAGGCTTTCATGAACACCAATTTTCATGCTATCACTAGGGTTGACAAATGATGAGATGAAACTAGGGTTTAGTGAGCTCTTTACAAGTTATGAGACAGAACTAGAAAAACATAGCCATGTACACATCGAAAACCAACTAGGATTTCATGAATACCAATTTGCATGCTATCACTAGGGTTGAAAAATAATGAGATGTAACTAGGGTTTAGTGAGCAATTTATAAGTTAAGAGAGGGAACTAGAAACACATCGACATGTACAAATCAGAAACCAACCAAGATTTCATGAACACCAATTCGCATGCTATCACTAGGGTTGAAAAATAATGAGATGGAACTAGGGTTTAGTAGCAATTTACAAGTTAAGAGAGGGAACTAGAAAGGCATGGACATGTACAAATTAGAAACCAACTAGGCTCTCATGAACACCAATTTGCATGCTATTACTGGGGTTGAAAAATAATGAGATGGAACTAGGGTTTAGTGAGCTCTTTACAAGTTATGATACAGAACTAGAAACACATGGCCATGTGCAAATCGGAAACAAACTAGGATTTCATGAACACCAATTTGCATGCACAACCTAGGGTTGAAAAGGTATGAGATGGAACTACGGTTTAGTGAGGAATTTACAAGTTAAGAGAGGGAACTAGAAACACATGGCCATGTACAAATCGGAAACCAACGAGGCTTTCATGAACACAAATTTGCATGCTATCACTAGGGTTAAAAAATAATGAGATGAAACTAGTTTTTAGTGAGCTCTTAAAAAGTTATGAAATGGAACTAGTAACACATGGCCATGTACACATTGGAAACCAACTAGGCTTTCATGAACACCAATTTGGATGCTATCACTAGGGTTGACAAATAATGAGATGGAACTAGGGTTTAGTGAGGAATTTACAAGTTAAGAGAGGGAACTAGAAAAACATGGACATGTACAAATAAGAAACCAACTAGGATTTCATGAACACCAATTTGCATGCTATCACTAGGGTTGACAAATAATGAGATGGAACTAGGGTTTAGTGAGCAATTTACAAGTTAAGAGAGGGAACTAGAAACACATGGACATGTACTAATTGGAAACCAAATAGGGTTTCATGAACACCAATTTGCATGCTACACTAGGGTTGACAAATAATGAGATGGAACTAGGGTTTAGTAAGCTCTATACAAGTTATGAGACAGAACTAGAAACACATGGACATGTACAAATTGGAAACCGACTAGGATTTCATGAACACCAATTTGCATGCACCAACTAGGGTTGACAAGGTATGAGATGGAACTAGAGTTTAGTGAGAAATTTACAAGTTAAGAGAGGGAACTAGAAACACATGGGCATGTACAAACTGGAAACCAACTAGGCTTTCATGAACACCAATTTGCATGCTATTTCTAGGGTTGACAAATAATGAGATGGAACTAGGGTTTAGTGAGCAATTTACAACTTAAGTGAGGTAACTAGAAACACATGGACATGTACAAATTGGAAACCAACTAGGCTTTCATGAAGAGCAATTTGCATGCTATTGCTAGGGTTGACAAATAATGAGATGGAACTATGGGTTAGTTAAAAATTTACAAGTTAAGAGAGGGAACTAGAAACACATGGAAATGTACAAATCGGAAACCAACTAGACTTTAATGAAAACCAATTTTCATGCTATCGCTAGGATTGACAAATAATGAGATGGAACTAGGCTTTAGTGAACAATTTACAAATTAAGAGAGGGAACTAGAAACACATGGCTATGTACAAATTAGAAACCAAATAGGCTTTCATGGACACCAATTTGCACGCTATCATTAGGGTTGACAAATAATGATATGGAACTAGGGTTTAGTGAGCTATTTACAAGTTATAGGACGGAACTAGAAACATGTGGACATGTACAAATTGGAAACTAAGTAGGCTTTCATGAACACGAATTTGCATGCACCAAGTAGGGTTGACAAGGTATGAGATGGAACTAGGGTTTAGTGAGCAATTTACAAGTTAATAGAGGGAACTAGAAACACATGGACATGTAAAAATTGGAAACAAACTAGGCTTTCATGAGCACCAGTTTGCATGCTATCACTAGGGTTGACAAATAATGAGATGGAACTAGGGTTTAGTGAGCAATTTACAAGTTAAGAGAGGGAACAAGAAACACATGGACATGTACAAATCGGAAACCAAATAGGCTTTCATGAACAGCAATTTGCATGCTATCACTAGGGTTGACAAATAATGAGATGGAACTAGGTTTTAGTGAGCAATTTACAAGTTAAGAGAGGGAACTAGAAACACATGGACATGTACAAATCGAAAACCAACTAGGTTTTCATGAACACCAATTTGCATGCTATCACTAGGGTTGACAAATAATGAGATGGAACTAGGGTTTAGTGAGCAATTTACAAGTTAAGAGAGGGAACTAGAAACACATGGCCATGTACAAATCAGAAACCAACTAGGATTTCATGAACACCAATTTGCATGCTATCACTAGGGTTGACAAATAATGATATGGAACTAGGGTTTATTGAGCTCTTTACAAGTTATGAGTTAGAACTAGAAACAAATGGACATGTACAAATTGGAAACCAAATAGGGTTTCATGAACACCAATTTGCATGCACCAACTAGGGTTGACAAGGTATGAGATGGAAGTAGGGTTTAGTGAGCAATTTATAAGTTAATGGAGGGAACTAGGAACACATGGACATGTACAAATTGGAAACCAACTAGGCTTTTATGAACACCAATTTGCATGCTATCACTAGGGTTGGAAAATAATGAGATGGAACTAGGGTTTAATGAGCAATTTACAAGTTAAGAGAGGGAACTAGAAAGGCATGGACATGTAAAAATTGGAAACCAACTGGGCTTTCATGAACAACAATTTGCATGCTATTTCCGGGTTTGAAAAATAATCAGATGGAACTAGGGTTTAGTGAGCTCTTTACAAGTTATGATACAGAACTAGAAACACATGGGCATGTACAAATCAGAAACCAACTAGGCTTTCGTGAACACCAATTTGCATGCACGAACTAGGTTTGAGAAGGTATGAGATGGAACTAGGGTTTAGTGAGCAATTTACAAGTTAAGAGAGGGAACTAGAAACACATGGCCATGTACAAATCAGAAACCAACTAGGATTTCATGAACACCAATTTTCATGCTATCACTAGGGTTGACAAATGATGATATGGAACTAGGGTTTAGTGAGCGCTTTACAAGTTATGAGATGGAACTAGAAACACATGGCCATGTACACATCGGAAACCAACTAGGCTTTCATGAACACCAATTTGCATGCTATCACTAGGGTTGACAAATAATGAGATGGAAGTAGGGTTCAGTAAGCATTTTACAAGTTAAGAGAGGGAACTAGAAACACATGGACATATACAAATCGGAAACAAACCAGGATTTCATGAACACCAATTTGCATGGTATAACTAGGGTGGACAAATAATGAGATGGAACTAGGGTTTAGTGAGCAATTTACAACTTAAGAGAGGGAACTAGAAAAAAATGGACATGTACTAATTGGAAACCAATTAGGGTTTCATGAACAACAATTGGCATGCTATCACTAGGGTGGACAAGTTATGACATGGAACTATGGTTTAGTGGCCTCTTTACAAGTTATGAGATGGAAGTCGAAACACATGGATATATGCACATATTGAAAACCAATTGGGGTTTTTAGGGTATGATGTTAGTATTGTAGGGTATGGTATAGTATATTAAAATGGTATGGTATGTTAGTATTATATGATGTTAGTATGTTATGTTATGGTATGTTATTGTATGTTAGTATGGTATGATGTTAGTATCATAGGGTATTGTAGGGTATGTTATTGTATGCTAGTATGGTATGATGTTAGTATCATAGGGTATTGTAGGGTATGATATGGTATATTACACATGCATGCGTGACTTACTGTTATGATGTTAGTGTATGGTATATTACAATGGTATGGTATGTCAGTATGGTATGATGTTAGTATGTTATGTTATGGTATGTTATTGTATGTTAGTATGGTATGATGCTAGTATCATAGGGTATTGTAGGGTATGATATGGTATATTACACATCCATGAATGAATTAGTGTTATGATGTTAGTGTATCTAATTTAGTTAGTGTATGGTATGGTTATGATGTTAAAAAGTTGAGGATAGCCATAATGTTAAAAATTTAATGAGTCATAAATTCTTCCTTTAAGTATTGGAAATTCATAAGTTAGCACACATGTGAACCACACATATCATTATATCACATAGGTGAACCACATATATCATGTTCCAAGATCAAGTCAACCATATATGTTTAAATTTGAACCTTGCTTTATATTATATATGTATAGAAATAATGTTACAAAAATTGGCATGCCACATGGCCATAATACAAAATAGTGGATCAAAAAATACATCTGTGTGTATCCGAACAAAAATTTACATCCATGTATCCCCCCTATAGATTTATTCTAGTTATCCCCCCTTTCGGTTCCACTTCCAATGTCTTCGGAGAAGTCTAGCTTTCTTTTCCGACTGCTCACTGGTGATCCACATCGCTGAATAAGAGGGATAGGTTGCATCAATGGAGACTGCAGAAAAACCAATTTTTTAAAGTTAGTTTACCAACCTATAAAAATTATATGTACATTTGTTCAAATTCCAAAACCAAAATAACATTTTTACTTACTGTACGTGAGTAAGTAATGGTGGGTCGTGGTGCCTCACTAACATCGACCCTAATTGGGTTCTCTTCAAGCATCACTTGCTCACTATCAAGATGCATAAAAAATATATATATGCCGATGTCAACAAATATACATGTACATTGGGGGGGAAGAGGTGGGTCACTGATTTGGGTCTCTTCAAGCACCAAAACAGAGAAAGAAATACACAAACGTATAAATAAAGTGATACATAAATGTACCTGCTGGCTTGTCGGAGGTGGGTCACTGATTTGGTGCTCTTCAAGCGCCGGTTCCTCACTAGAATCTTGCATAAAGTAACATATATGTCAATTTTAGATAATAAAAAGAATCAGAGACATATATACTAGATGGATGAAAAGTGATGTTTCCAAAGAAAGTGAAACATACATGTACCTGGCTGGGGGGAAGAGGTGGGTCGACAACAACCTCGCTTTTGTGCTCTTCAAGCACCACTTTATCAATAGATTCCTACATAAAGTAACATATGTCAAAGTGATATATGAACCTACAAAAATGTACAAAGATAAATAACCAAATGAAGGAAATCCATACATAAACATACAAAGAAAGTGATACATAAAATTACCTGCTGGATCGTTAGAGGTGGGTCAACAACAACCAGCTTGCTTTGGTGCTCTTCAAGCACCACTATCTCAATTTATTCCTGCATAAGGTAACATATGTCAAAGCGATACATAAAAATACAAAAATGTACAAAGAGAAAGCACCAAATTAGGGAAAGCCATACAAAAACATACAAAGAAAGAGATACATAAACTTACCTTTTGGCTCGTTAGAGGTGGGTTGACAACAACCTCGCTTTGGTGCTCTTCAAGCACCACTATCTCAATAGAGTCCTGCATAAAGTAAAAAATATGTCAATGTTAGATAATACAAAGAAAAAAAGACATAGCAATGGGGGAAACAAGGAAAAATACACTTCCATGTACACAACGCAATATAAGGAAGAGTTCCACTATATAAATATACATGGGATCGATTAACCAGAAATGAGAGAAAAGGAATTCAACTTGTACTAGCGTACAAGCTTGATTTTTGGATATAGTCATCAAAACTCAAGTTCCTACATACAAAAGGATAAAGATACAATTAGACAATTTCAAAAAATTAAAAAAGTACATGTTGAATCATTAAAATCACAATTAAAATAAAGTGATACATAAACGTACCCGCTCCCTCATCATAAATGGGTCATCAATCTGGTGCTCTTCAAGCATCGGTGCCTCAATAGAATTCTGCGTAAAATAACATATGTCAAATTTAGATA
>LPNX010852249.1:3380-172986 GCA_001517045.1 Pseudotsuga menziesii | reverse complement strand
GGGGGGGGGGGGGGGGGGAGGTGGGTCAGCAACAACCTCACTTTGGTGCTCTTCAAGAACCAATGGTTCAATGGATGGTTGCATAATGTAACATATGTCAATGTTAGATAATACAAAGAAAATGATACATATGCATGATGGATGAAAAAATATTTTTCCAAAGAAAGCGAAACATAATTAAAAGCACAATTAAAAGCATATTTAAAATAATACCTGTGTCTGGGAATCGACCTCTGCATGAGAGGGACTAGGCTAAGATTCAATGTACTGATCCTGATCACCCTACATAAAACATGTTGTATCAAAATTAGGATGTATTGAATGTTACAATCTCTACTATAAATATGTAAATAAAGTTGAATCTTAGGAATGCTCAAGTACAGTACCGCCAATGTCATCCAGAGATTTCATCCGTAGAATAATGTGTCCAAGGCAAGATGGGCAGACACATTACTTAAAACAATGTGTAGACGGTTCTTGCAACAATTGTGTTGGGCTATCATTATGGTTTGATTTCATCCATGAAAGTGAAGATCAAGCATTCAGGAATGCAATTGTCGAGAAGCAGAACTATCAGTATGAGACATATCAACTACATGATGGGAAAGAAAGCAGGAAGATTAAATTGGTGACTTCATAGGTAAATTGTTGAATATTGACATAATAATATTCATGTACACATTTTTTTATGTGTTTTATTAACACTGTTTATTTTTTTATAGCAGGTGCAAGTATGTGATTTTATTCCAGAGTAGTAAGAGCAATTTAGAATATGCTGGGACACCTTCCCTCTCGGAACAATATTATCAGTGGTTGAGTTTGCGGAAAATTACACCCTACAACCACAAAATGAAATACAAAGTCAATACTATCACTCAGAGTAGGTGATCATAATGGTGCATATCACGTATCGACATGGGCCAGATAGCAATGAACATTAGAGGAATTTGGGGTCTAAAATGGGCCTTATAAGAAAACATGCCAAAATAAGTTTTTGTGAATTGGAACTCAAGAAACAATAGAATTTCAATAAAATAAGTCAACCATAATGGTTGAATTGACATATTTGACATTAAAAAAACTACTTTTTTTGTTCGTATTTTCAACATATCTCATTGTGTTTTTACTCAAATTTTGATCAAGAGAGCTCGTTGGATGCGGAATTTGATTCCGCTTCCAATGAGTACCCACACTGCATACTTTTGACGGACCCCGCTACCCAAAAAACAAGAAATACCTGAAAACATGTGATGATGATGTCATCATCACATGTTTTCAGGTATTTCTTGTTTTTGGGGTAGTGGGGTCCATCAAAAGTATGCAATGTGGGTACTCATTGGATGAGGAATCAAATTCCACATCCAACGAGCTCTCCCAATCAAAATTTGAGTAAAAATACAGGGAGATATATCGAAAATACGAACACAAAAAGTAGTTTTTTTCTTTCTTCCTCCAAAATTAATCAATATTATTTTATTATTTTAACTATTATTTTATTATTTTAACTATTATTTTATTATTTTCCTTAGGAGGCCCATTTTAGACCCCAAAATTCCTCTAATGGAGAAACGTGTGATACTGAAAGAATGTCAGTTCTACATAGGTGACGACTGGACCCATGACATCCATTACGTGCAACATTGCTTTAAATTATTCTATGATCATGTGATAGCTATGGATATACCATTTTATCATCATTTCATTTGGTCAGATGGTTGTGATGGACAGTTCAAGAATGCATGTGTATTTGAATGGTTGTGTTTGTTGAACATAAATTACAAGGTGCCACATGTATGGAACTACTTTGAAACTGGTCATGGAAAAGGAGAGCATGATGGTGCTGGTGCATGCATTAAAATTTCCATTCAAATGGAAGAGATGAAGTTTACAGGTGCTCGCCTTCGAGACGCTACATCTATAGTGAAATGGTGTGCATTTGTCATGGGAGAACAGGCAACAAGGAAACACCTAGTGTGAACAATATTCTAGGAGGTGACAAATGTGGACCGATCACAAACACATTAGGTGAACATAGTGCATGGAACTCGACAGTTTCATTCAATTAGAAGCTCAGACAACTCGACCCTACAAATTTGGGCAAGATTGAAGTCTTGCCTATGCAGTTCCTATAGCATAGGTGAATGGGATGATTGTGAGTATATAGATACCAGTGATACATGGGATCGAGTGACACTTGGCACCAATTTCAACTGGGTTAATGAAATGGACCATTTGGAGGATGATCAGACACATATTTCTACAAACTATGATCACATATCAGATCTCATACAAGAAGGTACATGAGTAGTACCTAAATTAGAAAATGCATTGATGTATTGTTTACTCGACCTATGTAGAATTTAATTTATGTAGAAATTAGAAATGCAAGACCTTATTTAAAAAATGTATTGTTAACTCGACCTATTTCCTTTCATAGGTTAGATATATGCTGTGGCTTCCCCAAAAAATAATGAATGGGTTTCTGACTATTGGTTGGCACGTTTCTTAGAGTGAAAATAAAGCATTCTCAAACATGTTAAAGATGATGAAAATATTGAATTCCCAACTGGCTCGATGGTTATAAAAGGGGAGTACTTGACACTTGCAGCACAACAGAAAAGGAAGGGTGGGTATGTATATCAGGATTATAGACTAGGAGCTATTGTATACCACTTCACCAACCTAGTAGTTCGTATAAACATCAAGTTTCACACACTTGGTCACAAAAATAGGTCACATGTACGATACTTACTACCTCATATAGAGCACGAAATATTGAGGGACACCATCGGCACCAGAGATGATCTGGATGGCCTACTTGTATGAGTGAATTGTCAGGTGCGTTATTTAACCTTTAAAGTGAATTCTGAAGCACAATTTCAATTATTTAGCCTTACTTTATTCCCAATGTAATAAACCTGTGATTGACCAATACCATTCACAGACATAATATTATTCATAGGATACTGGACACTATAAACACGATCGTACAACCTCGGGTGAGTTATCTGTAAATCATGTTTTCACATTTTCATTGGGTTTTATTTTTTTATTATGATGTTACTAATGTCTAGCCTTTCATATTCCTAGGATACAAACACCATCTACGACACATTGGAGGCACCAAGAATGGTGTCTTTAGACACCAACAAATAGAATTCGGAAAATAACATGCTCTCGAGTTATTGAAATTTAAATTTCTTGATGTTTTTAGTTTACTATACATTTAATTACATTGCCATGTACAAATTGGAAACCAAATAGGGTTTCATGAACACCACTTTGCATGCTATCACGAGGGTTGACAAGCTATGAGATGGAACTAGGGTTTAGTAAGAAATTTACAAGTTAAAAGAGAGAACTAGAAACACATGGACATGTACAAATTGGAAACCAACTAGGGTTTCATGAACACCACTTTGCATGCTATCACTAGGGTTGACAAGTTATGAGATGGAACTAGGGTTTAGTGAGCAATTTACAAGTTAAGAGAGAGAACTAGAAACACATGGCCATGTACAAATTGGAAACCAACTAGGGTTTCATGAACACCACTTTGCATGGGTTGACAAATAATGCGATGGAACTAGGGTTTAGTGAGCAATTTACAAGTTAAGTGACGAAACTAGAAATTGGAAACCAACTAGGGTTTACAAATAATGAGATGGAACTAGGGTTTAGTGAGAAATTTATAAGTTAAGAGAGGGAACTAGAAACACATGGCCATGTACAAATCGGAAACCAACTAGGCTTTCATGAACACCAATTTGCATGCTATCACTAGGGTTGACAAATAATGAGATGGAACTAGGGTTTCGTGAGCTCTTTACAAGTTATGAGACGGATATAGAAACAAATGGAAATGTACAAATTGAAAACCAACTAGGCTTTCATGAACACCAATTTGCATGCAACAACTAGGGTTGTCAAGGTATGAGATGGAACTAGGGTTTAGTGAGCAATTTACAAGTTAAGAGAGGGAACTACAAACACATGGACATGTACAAATCGGAAAACAACTAGGCTTTCATGAACAAAAATTTGCATGCTATCACTAGGGTTGACAAATAATGAGATGGAACTAGGGTTTAGTGAGCAATTTACAAGTTAAGAGAGGGAAGTAGAAACACATGGCTATCTACAAATCGGAAACCATGTAGGCTTTCATGAACACCAATTTGCATGCTATCACTAGGGTTGATAAATAATGATATGGAACTAGGGTTTAGTGAACTCTTTAAAATTTATGAGATGGAACAAGAAACACATGGACATGTACAAATTGGAAACCAACTAGGTTTTCATGAACACCAATTTGCATGCACCAACTAGGGTTGACAAGGTATGAGATGGAACTAGGGTTGAGTGAGCAATTTACAAGTTAAGAGATGGAACTAGAAACACATGGACATGTACAACTTGGAAACAAACTAGGCTTTGATGAACACCAATTTGCATGCTATCACTAGGGTTTCCAAATAATGAGATGGAACTAGGGTTTAATGAGCAATTTACAAGTTAAGAGAGGGAACTAGAAACACATGGAGATGTACAAATCGGAAACCAACTAGGATTTCATGAACACCAATTTGCATGCTATCACTAGGGTTGACAAATAATGAGATGGAACTAGGGTTTAGTTAGCAATTTACAAGTTAAGAGAGGGAACTAGAAACACATGGACATGTACAAATCAGAAACCAACTAGGATTTCATGAACATTGATTTGCATGCTATTACTAGGGTTGACAAATAATGAGATGGAACTAGGGTTTAGTGAGCAATTTACAAGTTAAGAGAGGGAACTAGAAACACATGGCCATGTACAAATCGGAAACCAACTAGTCTTTCATGAACACCAACTTGCATGCTATCACTAGGGTTGACGAATAATGATATGGAACTAGGGTTTAGTGAGCTGTTTAAAAATTATGAGATAGAACTAGAAACACACGGGCATGTACAAATTGGAAATCGACTAGGCTTTCATGAACACAAATTTGCATGCACCAACTAGGGTCGATAAGGTATGAGATGGAACTAGGGTTTAGTGAGCAATTTATAAGTTAAGGGAGGGAATTAGAAACACATGGACATGTACAAATTGGAAACCAACTAGGCTTTCATGAACACCAATTTGCATGCTATCACTAGGGTTGACAAATAATGAGATGGAACTAGGGTTTAGTGAGCAATTTACAAGTTAAGAGAGGGAACTCGAAACACATGGACATCTTCAAATCAGAAACCAACTAGGATTTCATGAACACCAATTTGCATGCTATCACTAGGGTTCAAAAATAATGAGATGGAACTAGGGTTTAGTGAGCTCTTTATGAGACGAAACTAGAAACACATGGCCACGTACAAATCGGAAACCAACTAGGCTTTCATGAACACCAATTTGCATGCACCAACTAGGGTGGAAAATGTATGAGATGGAACTAGGTTTTAGTGAGCAATTTACAAGTTAAGAGAGGGAACTAGAAACACATGGCCATGTACAAATCAGAAACCAACTAGGCTTTCATGAACACCAATTTGCATGCACCAACTAGGCTTTCATGAACACCAATTTGCATGCTATCACTAGGGTTGACAAATAATGAGATGGAACTAGGGTTTAGTGAGCTTTTTACAAGTTATGAGACAAAACTAGAAAAACATGGCCATGTACACATCAGAAACCGACTAGACTTTCATGAACACCAATTTGCATGCTATCACTAGGGTTGACAAATAATGAGATGGAAGTAGGGTTTAGTGAGAAATTTACAATTTAAGAGAGGGAACTAGAAACACATGGACATGTACAAATTGGAAACCAACTAGGCTTTCATGAACACCAATTTGCATGCTATCACTAGGGTTGACAAATACTGAGATGGAACTAGGGTTTAGTGAGCAATTTACAAGTTAAGAGAGGGAACTAGAAATTGGAAACCAACTAGGGTTTCATGAACACCAATTTGCATGCTATCACTAGGGTTGACAAGTTATGACGTGGAACTATGGTTTAGTGACCTCTTTACAAGTTATGAGATGCAACTAGAAACACATGGATGTATGTACATATTGAAAACCAACTAGGGTTTGTATGGCATGATGTTAATATTGTAGGGTATGGTATGGTATATTAAAATGGTATGGTATGTTAGTATGGTATGATGTTAGTATGTTATGTTATGGCAAGACTTAGTGTTATGATGTTAGTGTATGGTATATTACAATGGTATGGTATGTTAGTATGGTATGATGTTAGTATGTTATGTTATGGTATGTTATTGTATGTTAGTATGGTATGATGTTAGTATGTTATGTTATGGTATGTTATTGTATGTTAGTATGGTATGATGTTAGTATCATAGGGTATTGTAGGATATGTTATTGTATGTTAGTATGGCATGATGTTAGTATCATAGGGTATTGTAGGGTATGATATGGTATATTACACATCCATGCATGACTTAGTGTTATGATGTTAGTGTATGTAATTTAGTTAGTGTATGGTATGGTTATGATGTTAAAAAGTTGAGGATAGACATAATGTTAAAAATTTGATGAGTCATACATTCTTCCTTTAAGTATTGGAAATTCATAAGTTAGCGCACATGTGAACCACACATATCATTATATCACACAGGTGAATCACACATATCATGTTCGAACATTAAGTCAACCATATCATGTTCCAATATCAAGTCAACCATATATGTTTAAATTTGAACCTGGCTTTATATTATATATGTATAGAAATAATTTTACAAAAATTGACATGCCACATGGCCATAATACAAAATAGTGGATCACAAAGTACATCTATGTGTATATGAACAAAAATTTACACCTATGTATCCCCCGTATATATTTATTCTAGTTATCCCCCCTTTCGTTGCCACTGCCAATGTCTTCGGATAAGTCTAGGTTTCTTTTCCGACTGGTCACTGGTGATCCCCATCGCTGAACAAGAGGGATAGGTTGCATCAATGGAGACTACAGAAAAACCAAATTTTGTAAGTTATTTTACCAACCTATAAGAATTATATGTACATTTTTTTCAAATTCCAAAACCAAAATAACATTTTTACTTACTGTACATGAGTAAGTAATGGTGGGTCGTGGTGCCTCACTAACAATGACCCTAATTGGGTGCTCTTCAAGCACCACTTGCTCACTATCAAGCTGCATAAAAAAATATATATATGCCAATGTCAAAAAATATACATATAAATTGGGGGGGAAGAGTTGGGTCATCGATTTGGGTCTCTTGAAGCACCAAATTAGAGAAAGCGATACATAAATGTACCTGCTGGCTTGTCAGAGGTGGGTCGCTAATTTCGTGCTCTTCAAGCACCAGTGCCTCACTAGAATCCTACATAAAGTAACATATATGTCAATTTCAGATGATTAAAATAATCAAAGACATATATACTACATGGATGGAAAATTATGTTTCCAAAGAAAGCGAAACATACATGTACCTGGTTGGGGGGAAGAGGTGGGTCGACAACAACCTCACTTTTGTGCTCTTCAAGCACCACTGCCTCAATAGATTCTTGGATAAAGTAACATATGTCCAAGCGATACATAAACCTACAAAAACGTATAAAGAGAAATCACCAAATAAGGGAAAGCCATACATAAACATATAAAGAAAGCGATACATAAACTTACCTGCTGGATCGTTAGAGGTGGGTCGACAACAACCTCGCTTTGGTGCTCTTCAAGAACCACTGTCTCAATTTATTCCTACATAAAGTAACATATGTCAAAGTGATACATAAACCTACAAAAATGTACAAAGAGAAAGCACCAAATAAGGGAAAGCCATACATAAATGTACAAATAAAGAGATACATAAAATTACCTGTCGGCTCGTCAGAGGTGGGTCTCCAACAACCTCGCTTTGGTGCTCTTCAAGCACCCCTGTGTCTCAATAGATTCCTGCATAAAGTAACAAATATGTCAATGTCAGATAATACAAAGAAAAAGAGACATATCAATGGTGGCAATAAGGAAAAAGATACTTGCATGTACAAAAAGAAATATAAGCAAGAGTTGCAATGTATAAATATACATGGGATCGATTAACCAGAAACGAGAGAAAAGGACTTCTACTTGTACTAGTGAACAAGCTCACTTTTTGGACATATTCATCAAACTCAAGCTCGTACGTACAAAAGGATAAAGATACAATTAGACAATTTCAAAAAAATAAAAAAGTACATGTTGAATCATTAAAATCACAATTAAAAGAAAGCGATACATAAATGTACCTTCTCCCTCATCATAGGTGGGTCATCGATTTGGTGCTCTTCAAGCACTAGTACCTCAATAGAATCCTGCATAAAATAACTTTTAGATTTTTATCATTCAAGCTAGAATTACCTTAGGATCTTATCTAAGAGAATAACATGCACATCAATAAACACAAGAGACAAGAGACACAAAGAATTTTCCTCGGGAAAACCATAAAGGAGAAAACCCCGCAACTTCCTCAGAGATAGAATGAGCACCAATGGCAGCAGTAAAACCCGAAAATAGAAAAGATGATCTCCATAGATTCTCTCTCTCTCTCACTTGAGAGAACTACTTCTCTCTCACTCATGCGTCCCAATGAGTGAGTGTGTGTAATATAAATAGAGAGGCTCACTCTCTATTTATATTCTTTCATTCACTTAATGTCCACTTCAACATGTCAACACCACTTATCAATTACTTACTAGGGTCAACATCTCTAGGAGATTCTAATAACCCTAGTGCCCACAACTTGTGGGGAATTTTCTCTTTGATCAACAAGGAGGGTTAACCTTGACACAAATGTGGGGACTATTTCTCCAACTTACAATGGAGGGTTGACATCAATGAATTTACATGACTTGTTTACATTATTGAATCTCATGATTGGAACATTGGGGCATGACATGAATCAATTACATTATAGATACTTCCCGGAATAAACATCGGGGTACAATATACAAGTGAATACATTTCGAAGTTACAAATACATCAACACTCCCTCTTAACTAGGAAGGTATTGTCTTGACACAATTTATCAGCACAAGTCTTCTTCTCTATATCATCTGGATCATCATCAAGTCATCTTCATCTTCAATTCATATTCATCTTCAAGTCATCTTCATCGTCAAGTCATCTTCATTGTCAAGTTATCTTCATCAATTTTGGATCATCACTACTGGATCATAATCAAGTCTAGATCATCACTTGATCTAGATCATCACTGCTGGATCATCACTTGATCTGGATCGTCACCGCTGGATCATCATCAAGTCTGGATCATCACTTGATCTGGATCTTCAGTGTTGGATCATCATCAAGTTTGGATCATCACTTGATATGGATCGTCACTACTAGATCATCATGAAGACTAGATCATCACTTGATTTATATTATCATCAAAGTTGGATCATCATTGAATCATCATCATCATTACTGCTTCTGCTATCTCAATCAAATGGTGCTATCTCTTCATTCTTATCATCACAGGAAGTTCTACAGAGCCAACCCTTTTTCATGCTGGTTGTAGTCCTAGCCTCCATGTAGGTCTTCTTCAATGCTTATATCTGACCCTAAGTCAGAATGGCCCACCCAACTCTTACATCTGACCTCATTTTGTCAGAAAGGCACACCCATCACTCACATCTGACCTGATCCTGTCAGAAAGGCCCAGCACTCACATCTAACCATGTGTAAACACATCATGCCAGAATGGCTTAGCACTTATATCTGACCATGTGAAAACACACCGCATTGGAAGGGCTCTGCACTTAGATCCGACCATGTGTGAACACACCACATCAAAAGGGCTTTACACTTACGTCCGACCATGTGTGAACACGCCACATCAGAAGGGCTTTACATTTACGTCCGACCATGTGTGAACACACCACATCAGAAGGGATCTGCACTTACATCCGACCATGTGTGAACACACTGCATCGAAAGGGCTCTGCATTTGCATCTGATCATGTGTAAACACATCGCACTAGAATGGCTCTCAGTCCCAGACTGAGGATTCCTGGTAACTGACCAGGTGCCTCCATTCTCCCAGAGAATGGCATCAACTCTTATATCTGATCAAGTGGGAACACATCCCTCAATCACATCAGAATGGCCATGCACTCATATCTGATCATGTAAGAGTACATCCCACAGTCATATTAGAATGGCCCTCAGTCCCAAACTGAGTATTCCTGGTAACTGACCAGGTGCCTCCATTCTCCTAGAGAATGGAAAGTCAACACCAAGCTGAGTATTCCTGGTAACTGACCAGCTGCCTCCATTCCAAGAATGGCATTCAACACTTATATCTGATCATGTAGGATCTAATCCTATAGTCACATCAGAATGACTCAGCACTCACATCTGACATGGAAGGAACCAAATCCTCTCACCATGACAGAATGGTTCAGCCCTTACATATGACCATGGAAGGAACCTAATCCTCTCACCATGTGAGAATGGCTCTAGGACTGATAATTTCCCATCAATCTGGAGAACACCAAGCTTCTTCGTGAAGTAATCAAACTTCACTTTGGCCATTTCTATCATAGAATCACATCAGGGCCGATTACATTCAAGGATAACCTGCGATCTTCACTAGGACCGATTACATTTGAGGACAAACTACAGGTCTATTTACATATGAGAAACCTACGAGCTTTACTAGGATTTATGCTCAGACAACCTATCTCCCCGACTATGCTAGAACTCCCTGGTTCACATACTGGAGCCTCACTGCTCCTCTCTTCATCATACAAAAATGCAAGTCAGATCAAGCAAATCAAATAGTAGTTTTCAAAAGAAACATACTACCTCCCAAATAGAAAGTGGCAACATCTTTTTCCTCAGCTGTACTCAGCACCATGCAGGACTCCATCTTGCCAAACCAAGACATCACACTTGATCCCATACTGAAGTAGCACCTTGAAGTGCTCTTCCTATCAATGGCACTGCCTGCCCAATACGAATCCTCATAATCCTCCAGGTTAATCTTCTGATTCACCTCATACTTAAGCCCATAATCAACTGTACCCTTCAGGTACCTCACTGCACGCTTTGCAACTATCAGGTGAACATGTCTCAATGTGTTCACAGCAAAGAAAATATTGGGTCTTGTATTTGTCAGGTATATCATCTGACGATACATCGTGGTATCAACCGACTCTGATGAAGCAACACTTAATAGCTTCGGGTTTGATGCCATAGGTGTGGTCATGGCCTTGCCGTCCATCATCCTGAACCTCTTTAGAATCTATACTGCATACTTCCCTTGTCCACACCTTCATACCTAGAATGTAGTGCATCATCCCCAAGTCCTTTATCTCGAACACGGCATCAAGTCTTATTATTGCAAATTTAACAAGTTCCTCTTTTCTGTCAGGAACAAGTCATCGACATATAATAGGAGCATCATTGGTATTCTACCTTCAACCTTGAAGAAAAGGCTGGAATCCTCTTTACTCTCAGTAAATCCTAGAGTCATCAGTAATCTGTCCATCCTGTCGTACCATGTCGAACCTCAGCATGTTCTACAGTCACTCCATCTGCATCATTCTCCCTCTGTCTTTTGTACTCTATGCACTGAAACATTCTGTACTGGAATGACAAGTAGCTTCCTCTGCTACTAATATTCTATGTATCCATCTAGGATCATTGGATACCAAGATCCTCCATATTGAACTTTGTTCTTCTCACACCCATATGTGAGTTTGTCATCCTCTATAGAATTTCATCTTCAACCTTGTAGCAAAGGTTCAGGTCTTCATCAAGTTCCTCATGTATGTGTTATCCTATGGGTGTCTTCTGAGCTTGTACAAGGCCTTCTTTCATTTGCACACAATATTCTTCCTGTCATGTGTATTTCTAGTGGCTGCAAATGGCTCTTTCTAGTCTATGCCTCGTGCTACGAATATTTCCTTGTATCCCATGATGTTTCCATCTACTGCATGATGGAACTACAAAATTCTCTTCATGTATCAATACTGCATCCTATACATCATTCTTCTTGAACTGGTCTTCCCTTTCTTCTTGGTTCCTTCTTCATAGTTGGAAGGTTCTACATCAATGATGTCGTTGCATTCATCATATTATTCTTTATATGTCATCACTTGTTCTTCGGAACAAGTCTCATCCTTCTTTTCTTGTAGGTAATTATGTACGTGATCTTTCCTACAAGTCAAATGCATTAGTTGTATGGTTAGAAACATTTCATAAGGAATATTCATAATGGCAAATTGTTATGCATAAATATATGATCATGCAACTATTTTAGCCAATACAACTTTCATCCATATCTCACAGAAACTTTTCTAGATGCCTTCCATCTCTACCAGGAAAACATTGAGATTGTGCACTAATCCAATATGCTAGCAAAGAGGTTTCATTCTTGATAAGTAGCAATGGAGAGTTGTATAGCACCATGAGCTACTTACCCATCACATGCATATTCGTAGTATATCATCATTAACGCAAACATTCTATCATGCATAATACATCAACTAAATATAAACAAATTTCATAACAAAAACAACATCATGAAATGACAATTGAACACTTATCTTTATTTGTTTCATGGGTAGACTCCTTCTTGAGCCTTTAACTTCATCATCTTCTTCATTCGTAATAGCATCCTTTCTTATCCAAATGCTAAGATGGATAATAGGTTCTTCAAGAGTTGAGTTCTTCTTATTCCTCATCACTTGAGGGATCTTCTTTGGATGGTGAGAGCTTGATCTTCAGTTGCTCCTATCTTCTTTTCTCTTATTATGAATCGAGCTTCTTCTTCTTCCCAGAGTCTACTGAAAGTAATCACTTCCTTCTGGCACACATTCCTCTCATAAATGAATCCCATGATCCTGGGAGGTCATTCAAGGTGGTTATCATAAATTCTGCATTTTCCACTTCTTCTTCTACCACTTCAAGTTGTTCTTTGATTTGAGAGACCCTTGTAAAGTATTACTATATGGTCTCTGCATTCTGGATCTTCACATTCTTCAACTGGTTTCTTAAGGTCATATTCCGATTTATGTTCTTCCCTTCAAATAGCTTGGTCAAGGAATCAAACATCTCTTTCGATGTATTTAGGGAAGACACTTGTGCTACAATTTGATCCGTGATTGAATCAACAATGATCTTCTTGGCCTTGACCAAGTTCTTCTTGTGTATGGCTTTTAGCCTCATCTCCCTCTGGAACTGGAACCTCTCTACTTATGTAGGTGTCCAATTCACTTTATTTAGAGAGATCATATACTTCCATGCTTGGAAGTTTCCAACTTCACCAAGATTATCATCAAGCTGATGTGATATATCACTTTGAAAAGAGAACCTCAAATGAAAATAACAAAAGATTAGATCTTACCGATTTGAGGTGTCCGTCCTGGTTCCAGAGCTGGCTGATCTAGGGTTTTTCATAGAAACCCTAATTTTAAAAATTTGGAATCTTTCAAATATTATTGGCTATAAATATATACCTCTTCAACTTGAGCTTCCCAATGTACTCCTTTTCTGAAAATAGTGGAGGGAAGCTCCCGGAACAGGAAGCCCCAGTTTTCCAATTTCTTATGTAGAAATGCGAGATACTGTTTCTGCAGTATCTCCAAAATTAATACTCCCATGTGTATTAAAATTTTCACTAAGGTATCCTCTCTTGTCCCTATCCCAAAATCATAGGTTTCATCAGAATTGTTTTCACCAATTGGGACGTATGATCATTTTACCAAGGTGACTTGTTTCAAGACGGTTCATCATAGTGAAGTTGTACCGCTTGCCACGTCTCCCTAATTCATCTTCTGGGTTTGAAACTTCTACCAATGGAAGTAAAATATGTTCCCTTTTTGTAATATATTTAGAAATTTCATTTGGACCTTTGTAGCTCTAGATATAGCAATTCGCCCCAGGTGTCCTGTTTAAGGATGAATCCTGGAAGAGGCTGGAACCCTAACTTGGAGGGATCATATCACCTAGAATATAGTGCATATGAGGCTAAAATTTGGATACAATGTAATTAATGATTTTATATTTGTCTTGTGAAAGTTTTAGATCCTGATTCTTCTCCAATCCCGCGATATAGCGAATGTACCAAAACGTATCAGTTTTAGTATTTTAGGGTTTTTCCAACTCGGTGTCAAACTAGGGTTTGACTTTCCCATAGTTTCACCCAACCAAAAATATCAACCCAGGTCTCTAAACTTTGATTTTGATGAGGAGAGAAATCCTATGCTAGGCTCACTCAAAAATTTATCTTTTGTAAGAAGCCCTAATTTCTGCAGTTGCACAATGTCTTCTTCTTAGGTTAGCTCTGATACCATGTTAGATTTTTATCATTCAAGCTAGCATTATCTTAGGATCTTATTTGAGAGAATAACATGCACATATATAAACACAAGAGACAAGATACACAAATAATTTTCCTTTGGGAAACCATTAAGGAGAAAACCCTTCAAATTCCTCAGAGATAGAATGAGCACCAATGGCAGCAGCAAAACCCAAAAACAAAAAAGATGATCTCCACAGCTTCTCTCTCTCTCTCACTTGAGAGAACTACTTCTCTCTCACTCATGTGCCCCAATGAGTGAGTGTGTGTATGATAAATAGAGAGGCTCACTCTCTATTTATATTCTTTCGTTCACTTAATGTCCACTTTAACATGTCGGCCACACTTAACAATTACTTACTAGAGCCGACATCTCTAGGAGAGTCTAATAACCCTAGTGCCCCACAACTTGTGGGGACTTAGCCCTTTTATCAACAAGGAGGGCTAACCTTGACACAAATGTGGGGACTATTACCCTGAATTACAATGGAGGGTTAACCTCAATGACTTTACATGACTTGTTTACATTATTGAATCTCTTGATGAGAACATTAGGGCATGACATGACTCGATTACATTACAGATACTTCTCGGAATAAAAATTGAGGTACAATATACAAGTGAATACATTCTGAAGTTACAAATATATCAACAATAACATATGCCAAATTCAGATAATAAAAAGAATCATAGAAATATATACTACATGGATGAAAAGTGATGTTTTCAAAGAAAGCGAAACATACATGTACCCAGTGAGGGGGAAGAGGTGGCTCGACAATACCCTCACTTTGGTGCTCTTCAAGCACCAATGGATCAATGGATGCTTACAGAATGTAACATATGTCAATGTTAGATAATACAAAGAAAATTAGAGATATACATGATGGACGAAAAATTATTTTTCCAAAGAAAGCGAAACATAATTAAAAGAATAATTAAAAGCATATTTAAAATAATTCATGTGTCTAGGAATCTACCTCTACATGAGGGGGACTAGGTTGAGATTCAATGTACTCATCCTGATCACCCTGCATAAAACATGTTGTATCAAAATTAGGATGTATTGAATGTTACAATCTCTACTATAAATATATAAATAAAGTTGGCAAGTTAACAAGTATAGTTCTTACATCTAATGGTGAAGAACCAAACCCATATGCAATATTGATAGCCACATCAATGTTCTCAACATTGATTGACAGACTATGCGACTTTGGTGTGCCATGGGACACCAGCTGTATATTTGTTCACATAATTTTTTATATAACTAAATAGAAATAAATTGTGAAACAATTGAAAATTGTGATATGAAACAAAATATAATATAAAAATAATGAGTTTTACTTGCAAATTGAAGTAATCCATCATCCCAAAATTCTGAAGCAGGGCCATAGCATATGCCTCTACACGATGTGCAAGGGTGTGGAGTAACACAATGCTCTGAATGCTCTACATCTCTTGTGTGATCTGTAGATGGTCTGGCCTTAGAAGTGCCAACCCCTTGGCCTACATTGCCTTGGACATCAGTCCCATGCTGAAGCAATGTATCTACCAAGTCAAATAAGGCCTCCTGTGTATCATCAATCACAGGACCCGTAGGAGGATATAGTCGAGGGGGTTTTGGTGTGCGTGGAGGGAATTGCACACGGTTAGGATCTGTCTTGGCCCCTTCCCTATCTTGGGGCATCCCATGACCAACAACCTAGAAGCCTAAGATATCGAAATAGTTAACATGTTTCCCTAGGATGAATTCTGCATACAAATTCCTAAGGAAATAAAATGGGATGTCCCTATTCCCATGAGGGTCTTCATCGAAGACCATATACAAACGATCCATCCAACTGGCCTTTATATTTGGTTCCATGCACCCGTCTATGGAAATGTGTACTTGACTAGTGGGTGGAACCAATCTGGTGCTAGGGCCTCGAAATAATGAAAGTAATTTGCCTTTTGTAATATTTAGGTCTTCGATGTCTTTATAACTCAATCCATAGCAGTAGTATTTCCTCCTGGATTATCTGTACGATCTAATGTTATACAAAGCTCCTTGGGAATTGGAAATTGTGTCTGTTATTGTGTCCAATGCATCAACTAAATACTGTCTCAAATGATCCCCCCTCTAATAGATGATCTAAGGCGCCTCAATGACGCCAAACACGCCAGAATCTACGAGTTTCGATCTTCTTCCCCCTCTGGGTTTGGGTTTGGGTTCATGTTTGGGTTAGGTTATGGTTTATTATTTGGTTCATTTTCCACATTATCTTGCTCATTTCTGTTATCTATTAAGATTGAAACAAAAAAATACAAATTGTTTTAATTTATCATTCTTTGATTTAATTCAATCTTTTTTATTAAATTTGTTTTAAACAATTATAAAAACCATGAAATTAAGAAAAACAATAAAGAATTGAAAAAAAATTGTAATGGATATGATAAGTTACCTGCCATTGCAGCCAAGCTACCTCCAACTCGACCTCCAACTTGACCTCCAAATGGTGAAACACAAATCGCTTGTGCAGTTTATCGCTCTCCCGATACTTCACTGTGCAAATGAGAAATGAGGCCCGAGGCCTCTGTTTTGTTTTTTTTAGTTTTAAATATCACATATGCGATATTTAACTTTTACAAAATGCACATGAGATACTTTCTTACGAACCTTATCCTTGTGTTTGGGCTCAGGTTATTATGAACGTACCATCAATAACGCATATGCATTCTCAATTTACACTTCAGAAGTGTGTTTCTGATTTCTTAAGTGGCACTAAAAATTGGAACCAACTTTGTGCGAGCACCCTGTTATAATTTCTCCATTCGGAGATGTCCCTGATGTAATTGGTTATATAAAAGTCATTGAAAGATTCAATATAAACCTTTGGATGTAAGTCGGGTCAATAGTACCCTTGGGTCATTATAATAAATATTATTTTGGTATCCTACAAAACAAGTGGGCTCTGCTAGGGTTTAGGTCAATTCAAGAGTCAAATATAAATACAGAGGTGCCTCCTTCATTTTTCCTCACTTCACTCAAGCAAGTTTTCTAGAGAGAGAGAAGAAGAGGGCTAGAAAGAGAAAGGAGAATTTGTCTTGGGGTTTTACACTGTTTTGGTTGAGTTTTATACTGAGGAAGTTTGAATGGGATTTCTCCACCATGAGGATTCCTAGGATAAATATTTGTGTTCTTTTGTGTGATTTTACTTGTTATTCTTTCAGTGATCCTACTATTGGAAATTGTTTTAGAATATCATCTAAGCAATTAAGAAAACTTAACACGGTATCAGAGCCACCCTGAAAGGATACATTATACAACTAGGGTTTATTTCTATGAAAAATTCCCTCGATTGATCAACTAGAAAAGAGGACTAACTCAAATATCCCCAGGAGGCCCTATCTTTATGTGAAAATAGAACTAAATTCCAAGAAGTTTCATTTTGGGCCCAACATTGTTGCTAGGAAGAACTAGGGCTTCAATCTTCTTGAGGTTCCATCATCAATCTCAGAAAAAGAAAAATACAGTTTAGCTCTCTTTTGGGAGGCGCATATTTTCCATCACTCATCTCTACAAGTGATTCGAGCTAGAAAATTAGGGTTTTGGCATCAAACCCTAGGTCATGCCGAAGAAGGTAAGCTAGGAGGAGTATTCTCGAAGTAAGTATTGTTTCTTCTTTTTCCATTTGAGGTTTTGTTTCTGTTAAAAATGACAAACAATACGAAGCTAGATGAGAAGCTTGAGGGTGTTGAAAACTTCAGAGCATGGAAGCATTGAATCATGCTCATCCTAGAAAAGAATGATCTAGAAGGATTCATAAAGGAGGAAGTGGAAGAGACAAAAGGAGATGAAGCTAGGGCCAAGCATAAGAAGGATATGATCAAGGCTAAAAGAATCATAGCTGACTCCATCAAAGATAACCTGATCTGTCAAGTATCTTCAAGGAGAGCACCAGAGGATATGTTTGATGCCCTATCCAACCTATTTGAAGGAAGAAATATTAACATGAAGATGACTTTGAGAAATCAACTAAAACTTGTGAACTCTCAAAATTTAGGAACCATGCACTCATACTTCACAAGAGTATGCCAAATCAAAGAGCAGCTAAAAGCTATTTGTGACGTGATAGAAGAAGCATAAGTTGTAATGAACACCTTTAATGGTCTTCCAAGAGAATGAAAATATTTCATTTGAGAATATGTTCTAGAATAAAGATGACCAAGTTTCTTAAGTTGTTGGAAGAATGTGTTCAAGAAGAATAAATAATAGTAGTCAAAGAAGAGAAGCTGAATGAAATTGAAGATCAAGCTTTGGCAGCCCACACCAAGCGAAAGAACAAAAGGAAGAATCATGATCACCCTCTTAGAAATACTGGAGGGTATAAAAATAATAAGAGGATTAATAACGACTTCTTAGATTTTGAACATTTCACTTTCCACAAGTTGGGACACATCTCCATAAACTATCCCCTGAATGCAGAAAAAATCAAGAAGAGAAACAAAATATTCCAGGCCCGTGCAACTGAAGAAAATGATCAAGAAGATGAGGAAATAAATAATGAAGATGAAGATTACAGTGAAGAATATGTTTTAATTTCAATACTCACAGGTTCAGTCTCACCTAGTAATGATACATGGCTAGTATATAGTGGTACCTCCAAGAACATGACAGGTTACAAGGATTCTCTCTCTTGTGTTGCATAGAAAGAATCCCCACACAAAGTAATGCTTGGAGATGATTACCAATATCCCATAAAAGGGATGGGAGAAGCCTCTTATAAGTTATAATCCAGAAATTCCATGAATATGAAGGATTTCATGTATGTCCCATGAATAAAGACGAATCTTTTTTCTATCTCAACCTTAGATAAGATAGGTTTCATATTTTCTTTTGTAGATGGTGAATTTTTCATGTGGGAAAAAGGAAAAACCATAGATGATGCAGTAGTGATTGGAGTTGAAGAAGGAGGACTGTACAAATTAAAGGGGCATGCAGATTCAACCTTGATTACTAGTACTATAAGTCCATGTGAATTGTGGCACATAATACTTTCTCATATACATTACATAACATTTCCAATTTTGAGTAAGGTGGTGACAGGTTTACGAGGGATCCAAATAAACCATGAAGGAGTGTGCAAAGGATGTGCACAAGGAAAGAATACTAAGAGCCCCTATCCAAGTAGTGGAAATAAAGAAAAAGTGATTCTAGATATTGTTAACTCAGTTGTATGCAGACCAATGCAAAGCAATTCATTGAGTGGGTATGTTTACTATGCTTCCTCAATCGGTGACTACTCCCAAAAAAATTGGATCTATTTTTAAAGAAGAAGTATGAAGTGTTTAAGAAATTCAAGGAGTTTAAGGCTATTGTAGAAAACCTCTCTGAAAGGGGGATAAATATTTTAAGATCATATAATGGAGGAGAATTCACATCAGGTGAATTTAACGAGTACTGCAAAGAATATGGGATCAAGAGGGAGCTCACCGTCCCTTATAATCCTCAAAAAAATCATGTGGTTGAGAGAAAGAATAGATCTATCGTGGAAGTTGTAAAATCCATGATCCATGATCAATATCTACCTATGTACCTATGGGAAGAAGAAACTAGAACACCAGTATATGTACATAATAGAATATCACACAGTTCCCTTGGGAATAAGATTCCAGAAGAGATGTTTACATGAGGAAATCCCGAATTCAGTCACCTAAAAGTATTTGGTTATCCGTTATATATACACATTCCCAAGGAGAAGAGATCAAAGTTGGACCCTTCAGAAAAGAAGGGATTGTTTGTAGAATATAGTGAGAAATCAAAGGATTACTGAATCTATATTCCAGGATACTTTCAAATTGAACTAAGCAGAGATGGCACATTTGACGAAGATACAAATTTTAGAATATTAAGGAAAGGAAGTCGAAGAGGAGCCTAAAACTACTAGATCTGCAAAAGGTTCTAAACCAGCCATAAATGAGCAAGAAGAATAGATACCTGAGGATCATGACATAACAGAACCTCAGAGACCCAAAGAGTTGCATAGTGAGATGATCTTACTCAAAAGAAGGCCTACTTGGGAATGAGAAGTAATTGAAGAAGAAAAAAGACATGGTGTTCCAGAAGGAGCCATCAGAGAAAGAAAGAAGCCAAATCCACTGACCCCAGTTATGTTTCTTTGATGTGTAATATTGTTGACAAAGAACATACATGATTTGAAGAAGAAGAAAAAAGAGAAGAAATCGGTAGATTCCATGATCGAGGAATACCAATCCATTATAAAGAATGATGTATGGGAAGTAGTAACAATACCAAAGAAAAAATCGGTAGTATTCTCGAAATGGATCTACAAAACAAAGGATTTAGCAGACAACCATATAGAGAAGTATAAGGTAATATTTCTATCTCATGGATTCTCTCAGAAGGAATGAATCGAATTTGAGGAGGCCTTTGCACTAGTTCAAGGTACACCTCAATTAGAACCATACTTTCCTTGGCATCCAAGATGAAGTAGAAGTTACATGAAATGGATGTAAAGACATCCTTCCTAACTGGAAATAGAGAAGAAGAAGTATACATTAAAAAACTGTGAGGCTTTGAGAAAGGTGATGAAAAGACTCATGTATGCAGATTCAAGGAGTTGTATGGGTTGAAGCAAGCACCCAGAGCATGGTATGGAATAATTGATGGATTCCTAATGGGTTTAGGATTCACCAAAACTAAAGAAGATTCCAACCTCTAGTATAAGGTTGAGGATGATGGACTTATGATATTACTACTATATGTAGATGATTTGTTCTTAACATGAATGGATTATCCCATCAATGAATGTAAGAAGAGGCTCGTTGCAGAATTTGAGATGAAAGGCCTTGAAATAATGCACTATTTTCTAGGTATTGAAATATGGCAGTATCCAGACGATATTTTTCTAAGCCAAGGAAAATATGTAGTTGATATCCTAAAGATATTTGTGATGATGGATTGTAAGTCTATGACTACTACGATAACAACAAATTTGAATATTTTAAATGGCGATTCTTCAAAGATAGTGAATGTTATATTATACATATAGATTACAGTTTCACTAATGCATTTGACCAATACAAGGCTAGATATATGTTTTGTTTGAAACACTCTAAGTAAATATATGGTAGAACCCAGAAAGGCTCACCTAGTGGAAGCAAAACATGTGATGAGATACCTGAAGGGAACGTTAGATTATGGTGTTAAATATGCATCGGATGGAGATATCTGACTAGATATATTTAGAGATTCATATTGGGCACGAAGTGCTTAATACAAAAAGAGAACTTCAGGATGTTGTTTTAGTTTGTGATCATGCATGATCTCATGGTTCAATAGAAATAAGTGCAGTGTTTCACTTAGCACAATAGAGGCTGAATACATTGCAACATGTTTATCCTGTGGTGAAGCAGTATGGATTCACAAGATGTTGGCATGATTATTTGATGCAGATATAGATGAAACTACTAACCATTATGATAATCATAGTTGTATTAAGATTACAGAAAAGCCGATGTTTCATCATAAGTTGAAACCTATCGAAATCATATATCATTACATCCGAGATATGGTACAAAAGGGAGCTATAAATATCAAGTATGTTCCTAGAGAGGAACAAGGGACAAATGTGTTAAATAAGCCTCTATCTCGTTTAAAGTTTGAATACTTTCAAGAAAATATTGGTGTAGTTTTAAAGGACCTCCCTCAAAAGAGGGAGTTATGAATACATAGTAGGTTTCCTATTGCAGTGGTTTGGTAGATCAGTCTAGGGTAGGGTATGTTTGGATAGGCTTGTTTGGTCTAGTAATCCAAACTAGGCCTGTTGATCCTAGGGGGATTAGTATTTCTAGATAGGATTGTTTAGAATAAAATGGTTATTAATCTAGATAAGGATCGTTTGGTCCTCAAGTAGATCCATCTGTCTGACTAGGATTGTTTGTCCTGAGAGGGTTAGCAAGTAAGAAAAATGCCTGAGTGGATCTACTAGAGAACCCATCATGATGGTTCCTCAGATGTTCTAAGGGAAAGATGATGTCATTCTAGCACTATGTGTTATTAACAACATTTCTATGCTGATGAAGACGTTGAGATGCCAACAATCTATGCTGATTCCAACATTTCTATGTGGTTGATGACGATGTTGTTTCAGTATTCCTATACTGATGAGGTAGGTTCAATATTTTCATACTGATATTGATGAGTCAGGTTCAATATTCTGATACTGATGATGATAAGGTAGCTTCAGTATTCCCATACTAACGATGATGAGGCATTTTCAATATTTCTATTCTGATGTTGATGAGGTTTACTTCATTATTTCTTTATTGATTTTACAAATAATGATCTAGAATTTATTTGTTGACGATGAGGTTTTAGGACTAACATGATAATGTTGTTGTTGTTGCCACTTTATTATTGCAACGATAGAAAGCCCAGTATGGGGGAGATCCTGTCACGTTAGTCATGTTATCCTAGCCGACATTTAAAAAAAACATGATGTCAACCGACATAAAATAAAAAATAAAAATAAAAAAACAAATATTGTGGACTCATATATTTATATGGTATAAACAAAAAAGAATATAGAGAAAAACATGTGGCCTAATTTATCAAATAATAAAAACTAATAATAAAACTAAATGAAAAGTAATTACAGCATCCATATTAAACTCGAATTTACCAAACACTAAAGGGATCAAAATGTTTGAGGTGTAACTTTTTATAAACATTTTAAAAATTAAAATAAAAATAACTTACACCTAAAGAAATTGGATCCCTCTTGGTGCTTTCTATATCTAGGTTTAAGATGGATCTATGCTGGTTTATATATTGATGTTGTAGGTATATTTTTTAGTATTCACTTACTCATATAACATAAGATGTTTCAATATTCATATACTGATATGACAAAAGAAGATTCAATATCTACATACTGATATTGTAGCAGAAGAAGAAGACTCAATATCCAAATACTGGTAAAGAAGAAGTAGATTCACATACTTATGTTGCCGATGAAGATCCTGTATTCACATAATGATGTTGCAGATGATGATATAGTATTCACATATTGATGATTGCAGAGGATGATGATGATCCATTATCAACATACTTATATTTCAGACGACGATGATGATGTCCTAGTATCTATTTACTGATAATGATGATGTTGACGATGATAGTTCTAGATTGATGATGAACATGTATGATGTTGTTACAAAACTTCTTATGACATATAGAAACTCACCAACCAGTTGTATAGTTGTTGTTGTTGTTGTTGCTGATGAAGAATACCTTCCTAGTTAAGAGGGAGTGTTAAAATAATGTAACTTCAGAAGATATTTGATTTGTATATTATCATTCCTCAATTCGAAGATGTCCTTGATGTAACTGTTCATATAAAAGTCATTGAAAGAATTAATATAAACCTCTGATGTAAGTTGGGTCAATAGTACCCTTGGGTCATTTTAATAAAATATTAGTTTGGTATCCTACTAGATAAGTTGGCCATGCCAGTTAGACAATTCAACCCTGCTAGGGTTTAGGTATTACTCACAATAGGGAAAATTTTAGAAACACATACCTCAACATATTCTTTCAAGATTTATTTATAAATATGGCTAGAATCCTAGAGGCTACATGTAATGATTTTTTATTCATGAAACCATGAATAAAATTTTGCTAGATGAATGCAGGTCTCATTTCCAATAGGTCTCCTATGATGAATGCATAGCAACCTAACAATCCAAGGCATAAACCATTTTTCTCTTCGCTTAGCAACTTAGATCTCACTTCCATTTCTAAAAACCAGCATGTCTTTTCAAAGAAAATATAAAATAAACATAGTCGATTTTAAAATTTAAATGGTGAATATGCTTAAGTCATGCAACAAAATGAAATTAAATACAAGCATATTTCCTGGAAACATCAAATATTTAAGTAGAACAATAATAATTATTAAAAAAAATTAAATGCTACAAAGGGCTACAAAGGGCTCAAATCACAATCAAGTATCAAGGGAATAAAAAATCTAACAAAAATAAATGCAATCCAAATTTAAAAAACAAACAAGCAATTTATGAAACTAATCAAGCTAGTACAAAGTCCTCAAACTACTGTCAAGTATCAAGGGAATAAAAATAAATTTAACCAAAATAAACACAAACTTTCAAATTTGAAAAAAATCTCCAAATGCAAGAAACAACAAACCATTGATATCTTCCAAGATATCAAAGTTAAAAAAGTTTTAACTTTTGAATGAGCCCATTCTTTCTAAGCAAAAGTACTATTAAATTAATTATTTATCCTTTAATACTAGCACACTATATATAAATAGATAGGAACCAACTTCATTTCCTGTCACATATAAGAAAAAAACAACATGTTAGTTAACTATCAAAACATGAAACTTCAAATAGATTGCATGAAGGAAATGTAGCCCCAATATTATTATATTTAATACGAAGTATAGACTATAGAACCTATTTTTACCCAAAATGCAAGTTTAATTATATATATGGTAATCCTTCTCCTGTCAAGAATTTCATTTTTGCAACCTACTCTAAAAAAAAGGAACATCAATGTTAAACTAACAAGAATCACATGATCTATTAAATTGCATTCATTATTTATACACTACCAATGTATATTAATTTAGATAATATCTTGTGGGATATCAAATTCCCAATTTGCATGTCGACCCTCACTTTCTACATTTTGAACATGTACTTCTATATATGAAATATCATTATGAGCCTCCAAAATATTGTGTTCTATATCAAGTTCATTGGAAATATTTGTTGTAGTGTATTATCCTCTTCTCTCACAATCTGATCGCTAAAGTGTTAGAGATCTATTGAATGAAAAATTGCTAATGTCATACTTTGTTAAATAAAACATTAAACAAGTATCCATATTCTTATCAATCTTGTTCCTCAACTTTGACTTCAAGAATGATAGTGCTCTAAACATTCTCTCGTCCTCCACTGATCCCAAAATCATGATTTGACATAAATCGACTAATTTTAAATACTTTGACGTGTTTTCTTGTAAATATTGACTTTCACCTAAAAGAGTCCATAATTTGATTACTGCACCATATTCTATAGGTTTCACCAAAACATGATAATTTATTTGGCATTATTTCAACAAAAAAGAAGATTGCTGATATAATTTTGATGAATCTAATATGCCTCCAATATGTTCTCCTTGTACCTTGACATTCCTACCAAAGTGGTGCAATAAAATATTCAATTTTTCTAAAAAGTCAACTTTCAAAATGTCTATATCTTAATCATTCTTCCAATATTGAGAGTATACCACAGACATGGCCTCCAATAATTCATCTCGAGGAAATCGTTCTCTTATCTTTGACGATAGTGATTGTACAATTTGTATCAAGTTGTGTCTCACTAAAATCATAATATCATTGAACTAGTCTCTTGACACACGCAAATATTTGGTGGTTTGTCCCATATTACTAACATAATGAAAGGGAAGTGTATACCCACGAACTGCCATACATAGTTTCCCTTTTTCATCAAACTTCAAATAATTTTCAATTTTTTCTATATCAGTGAGAGTAGTCCAACCATTAAACGTTGAACTTGTAAAATACTCTGGCATTGTATACAAATTATCCAATTCAAGGCATGCTAATTTCCTTGCATTTGTGCACTCTGCAATATACATTGTATGACTTTGAGCCATTTTCACAAGGACATTCATTTCATGAAGAAAAGGAAGAATTCTAGCTAATGTTAATAATATTTCTATATCATTTCATGAAGAAAAGGAAGAATTCTAGCCAATGTTAATAATATTTCTATATCAGTGAGTTGAAAGAGAATATCTTGAGATTTGTCTACAATGAAGTGATGTTCGTACATCACCCCTACTAATGATTGGTACTCACTAAATAGTCTTTGAGCTGGTCCATTCAAAGAAATACATCTTGTATCAACATATTTTAATAGTTTTTTTCCATATGTACTCTAGTGGAAAATAAGAGATTAGTGACAAAAAAAATGACCAAAATCCGCATATCAATGACCACTTTTGGTTTGGCGATCGCTCAAGGATAATTTACGGTTTTTTGTTACGCAACCAAAATTGGTCATTTATATTTTTTCAGTTGGTCATATATTTGAATCAATGACCAAATATATGACCACATTTATAACCAAATTAATGACCACATGACAAACTAGAATATGACCAAATTTAGTCGTGTAATAAAAGACCATAAATTACCCACCAAAAATGCTTTTTGGTCCTTTTTTGGTCATTTATATCTCATTGATTGGTCACGTATCTCTCAATTTTTGGTCATTTTATATGCAAATTTTGGTCATTAATCTCATTTATTGGTCACTAATTTAGTCATTTTTAGTTGTTTTATGTGTGGTTATTATATTTTAGTAGTTTTAATGGTGTCCATTATTAATCAATATAGTTTTTTAATATGATATTATGTTTAAATTAAAAAAGAATCATACATTATTTATCATCATCTAATACACATGTTAATTATGCAATGTCACATTAATTAGTTAATTACAACACTTATAAATAATATAAAGTACAAAAATATAAGTTTTAAACTGCATAAATTATATTATATGAAAGGTCAAGTATTACATTAAATATGATTTTTCTCAAAAACTATCTCCATATAACTTTACATGAAAATCATCTAGTACATCGATGAATTTTCAAAATATTACAATGGCTAAACCATCCCACTTGTACTTGGATACTAAGCCATACTTATATCATGTGACAGCTTCAAAACCATACTTAGCAGCTTGAAACCCTTAATAAAAGGCTCTTCATAATCAATGGAAAAGACTCAGCAACAGGCTCTTCATACTCAATGGCTCACTTTCTGAGCTTTCTATTTGCGCACATGCGTCTGTATCCGCACTGCATGTGCTTATGATATTTCTGAGCTTTATATATGCACACCGCAAAGGCCTCCCTCCTCATGTTTCTATACAGCTTGCGAGTAAGGTTACCTACAAAACACACATGTTAAGCAATACATTTTTTTGCTCTCTAAAAAGAGAAAATAAGTAACTAAAAATGTACATAGTAATTTCACAAGATTTAACATGGCAAAAATAAACAATTCCAACAAACAACAGGTGTACTCAAAATTCATAAACATTTAGAACCATCAGACCTACAAATACATGAACATGAAATACTTCTCCATAAGGCCTGAAGTTCAATGGCATCATTGCTCAAAGCAAGAAATCCTTTCCGAGCAATATATGAATGAACTTTGCAATGAATATTTTTTGTCGAATTTCCCAATACCTCAGTTCTTCTAACATCTAATTCAACCATTTGAATGGTTGTTATCACTTCTACCCAAACTAACTTCCAGATAATACATATCTCCTACAACTCAGCATCATGAAAGAGAAACATCAATGTATATCAGAGTTCTAGTATACCAAACTTTTTCAAATTTGATTGAAAAATACATCCTGCATAGATAAATAATATAGAGGGGTTAGATACACATCATAAACATTACATGATCATCGTTATCCTCTTCTTCCAGATCTTCATTCTCATCCTGTTAGAAAAAAAACATGAAACAACAATTCAAATTACACTTTAATAGAGATATAATGAATCAACTTGCCATTCAATCTACACATTTAACGTAGTTTTCTTATAAAAGTAACTCTACATCTCGTGCCTCAAAAAAATGAAATTCAAGAAAATGGTTTCAAAACTTACAGTTTTCTCATCATCCTCAGAATTCTTAGTTTCCTCTTGAGTATGTTTAGGGGCAACAATCAGTAGAAGTTGAGTAAGTAATTCATTAGTGGACAAGAGTAAATCAAGTTTTGTACTATGAGGAACAAATATTTCACCTTCTACAATGTTAGTAAACATCTTATGCAACATACAGGAAAAATACCAAGAGAAAATATATTACCGTTGATTGCAAAGCATGTTGATCCACCTTATATTTCTAAATGTTAAAATTTCAAGTACATAATACACTAACCTCATATTTATTTTTCTCTTCTGCTTCAAAATATTCCTTTTCATCCCGATGAAATGCAATTTTAACATGTTAAAAGTATGATAACCTGCAGACCTAGAAAAATAAAGTAAAGAACTAAAAAATATAGTTTCCAAGAAACAACTTACATCCTTTTGTTTTCCCCATGTCTCGTTTGCCAACTTCTTTGCATATTCAAGATCATCACATACTAAAATGTTATCAAATAATGTTCCTAATTTAACCTGTAATTGCAGCCAAGGAACATTTATTATATGAAAATAGTTTATATAAACGACTAACACAGGGAAAAATGATCTATCACATACCTGCCATAACTCAATTCCTAAGTATTTCAGTTTGGGGAAAACATAGAGTTCTGGATCATCCTTGAAATTTGCTTACTGTGTATCCTAAAGTCATGAATAATGAATGAATATCAAAAAATAAATGAACTTGAAATATATAGTCAATGGTCAATTTCAGTCAAAGTATTATTGAAATTCAATAGTTTACCCGGATTGTCAATCATTGGTACAACCCATTTTCCTTTGTACTTTGCATTCTTGATTTTTTGCCCAAACAATAGATGCAACATTATAAGAATCTACAATTGGACACAACAATATAAGGAAGCACAATTAGTATACAACAAAATAGGCAAGAAATGATATAGAAAATGAAAAATTATAATAGTTTGAATCAAGCAACTTTGGCTTCCAGGGTCCTTTGTACTCTATATTTGGAATGGTTGGAGATTTCATTCACCATCCTCCTCATCATTCCCATCCTTTGGATATAAAAATTAAAACTAAATAAGTGAAGTTGTCCCAAATTAAATATTAATTTTTTTATGCACACATTCCCAAACCATGTTGAAATTACTAGAGTTACATGCACGATATGCATGTGTGTGTGTGTGTGTGTGTGTGTGTGTGTGAGAGAGAGAGAGAGAGAGAGAGAGAGAGAGAGAGAGAGAGAGAGAGAAATGACATAAATGATTATAATTCACTGTTTCACATTTTTAGATGAACATTACTTCAGACAAGAAGAAAATTAAAAGGTGAAGATTGTCACCTCCACTTTGAAAAAACAATATTAAATAAAAGATTCTAAGATTATACCCATCAAATATTAGTAGGATAAAATTAATAAACACACAACATCTTATCTCTTCATCTTTAGCAATGCCAGACCAAGTTTTTCTCTAGTGTAATGGCTCCCTTCTCAATAAAGGACTTGCATAATCTACAAACTTTAGAAAATACATCTTATGCAGTCAAGATGTATAGTTTAGATTAATAAATATGGGGTCATAAGAGTAAAACATACCACCAATCATGGAATGATACATTCCATTGTCTAGACAACTTGGTCTCTGGGTACTACCCGAAGAAAAGTAAATTTATTAGGTTTGAATTTGAGGTTGATTGTGGTTCCCAACAACCTCTGTTTCTAAAGGCAGTAACTCATGTGAGTGGTTTCCACTGTCTAAGGGTATCTATTTTACACTGCACATTAGACATGTGATAAATTTAGTCCCATTTTATAAAACAACTCACAAGAATACCAAGGTAAGTTATTGATTTATGAGGCACAATGGACAGTCAATAATTTCTACTTCCAGATGTTCAACTGTATTCTTGCATTGTTTCCCAATTAAGGACCAATGAAAACAATAACATATTTAAATAATTATGTAAAGTTACAATTCCTTGCATATATCAGGGTGATCAAACCCTTTGTGCTTTACACTCAAGGTTATGTGCAAGTCCTGAAAGATACCTCAGAGATTATAGAATCTTAGCCACTACAAACAACCTTAGAACTTAGAAGTTTACTCCAAAATTGAATTAGGGAGTTGAAGCAAGAGAGGTATTACCATCTATTCCATACAGGACATTTAGAGCAATATAAGACATCAACTCATAGAAATACTATGTTAAGACATGATTCAACTTTATCGATTCTAGATATAGTAGAATCTAGAATTTTCCTCCTACTCTATTCTCCAAAATCTTATCATCACAAACACATTCAAATTTATCCAAAACAAAATATTTGAAAAGTAAAGGAACATTAAAATAGGGCAATATAGCTGATACTTTTGATTACCTTGGTGGCATCTGAGTCTGGAATTTCCTCTGGAATGTCATCATATCCCTACAAACAAAGGTTAGAAATTGTTAATCCCTTATAATCAATCATAGACAACCAAAACCAAGTCATTTGTGTTTAAAATCTACAATCATTACATATTGTTAAACTCAAGAAGAAACAGAAAAAATAGAAAAACAAGCAATGGGAAAAAATGAAAACAAATCAGGGCCTTGATATTTGTTGTAATCTCACAGATCACACAGGGTTACCAATAATACACATTAAAAGCATACAAATACAACAAAGACAAGAGACAAGAACATAGGTAGAATAACAAATTATATTATAGTGAAAGGGTCCATACAATACAAAGAACTGAACTGAGTTCTTATCTGGATCAATGGGATAATATATATGATTGACAAAATAGTTACAAATAACTACCTATCGATTCAGTTAACTGACACGACCATATGTGGCTGATTGTGTTTAAAATCTACAATCATTACATATTGTTAAACTCAAGAAGAAATAGAAAAAACAGAGAAACAAGCAATGGGAAAAAATGAAAACAAATCAGGGCCTTGATATTTGTTGTAATCTCACAGATCACATAGGGTTACCAATAATACACATTAAAGGCATACAAATACAACAGAGACAAGAGACAAGAACATAGTTAACTGAATCGAGTTCTTATCTAGATCAACAGGCTAATATATATGATTGACAAAATAGTTACAAATAACTACCTATCGATTCAGTTAACCAACACGAACTTATATGGCCGACCTAATCTCTAATTAGTTGGCTGATCGACTTAGTCAGCTGATCGTTCTAGTCGGCTTACCAAATAGCTCCTCCAACATCTCCCCCACGAACAAAATTGTTCTTCATCCTGAAGAACAGGGAGGTACCCAAAAATGCATTACCTATCTTAAGTAGTTATTGCTGTGTTTCGACCTTCATGGGCTGTGAAGTTTGATAGTTGGTATTTTCTGTACACAGAATTCGACAATTGATCCTGCTATCATTGCCAGCTGATGTTGGAATTCCGTCCAACTTTGCAGTACTTTTTGGATGTCGATGGTTTATGTTGTAAGACTTGATAGTGTCGACATATTCTCTTGAATGGAGAGGTCTGCTATCCTTTCCATTCCGAGACCCATAAAATGGTCCTTTTCTTCTGCTGTCTCAAAAAGTCTTTTCATTTGCGGGTAGATGATGTCTAATTTCTCTAAGCTCGAAATTTCCTGCTACACCCACTGGTGTTCTTGTTGCTTGAGCTTCTGCAGTTTGTTTGTTTCAAGCACGATTTGATCTTCAATAGTGCTTCTGAGTGCTTCTTTCGTGCTCTTCCTATTCTCCAGTGCTTGGATGTGTTTTCTGGTTTGTCAGGTCTGCTGGAAGACTTTTCCATAATAAGTAGGCCAGTATCGAAGTACTCCTTCTGTGATGATCGACTCCTCCATGTGATCTTGCAGTACTCTGTATGCTTCAGAGAAGGTTGTGTGCTGCTGCATCAGTCATCGAGCTGTTTCTTCTTTTTGATCCTCTTTTTTGTTCTTCATCTGTGTCTGTAGTGCCCATAGTACTGTAGGTATCTTTTCATCCCAGTCGTCTTTGTTGATGTTACGTATTTTAGTTAATCATTTTGTTAATGTTTTGTTAAATGCTTCAATTTCTCCATTCGACCGAGGGTGGTAAGATGTACTCCGACAGTGGTCGATTTGGAACTGATATGTTAGTGCTTTAATAGTTTTATTAATAAAATGTGTTCCCTGGTCACTAATTAGGGTTAGTGGACATCAAAATAAGGTAATGATATTTTCATAGATGAACTTGGCAGCTATCTCACTGGAACATGTATTGACTGGTTCTGCTTCTTCCCATTTGGTTATGTACTCAATTGCAATTATTATGTACCTTGCACCTATTCTTTTTGCTGGTATGGGAAATGGTCCTATGAAGTTGATGGCCCAAATTTCAAATGTCAAGCTTGGGTTTATTGATATCAAGGGAATTTCTATACTAGGAAGAGGTCAACCTAGCCATTGACATCTGTCACATTGGCTTACAAACTTTTTACAGTCTTTATGAAGTGTCAGCCACCATAACCTTGATTGCTGGATTTTCTTTGCAGTTGTGTCTATCTGAAAATGTCCTCCTACATGTCCATAATGTGCTTCATACATAATATTATTTCTTTCATGTTCTAGTACGCACCTTCTGAGGATGTCGTGTAAACCCATTTTATATAAGAATCCATTTATGAGACTATATGGTGCAGCTCTCATAGATAAGATTTGTTTCTTCTTCGTACTCATGCCTTCTGTTTCTTGTCCATCTTCTGAAAACTGAGATATTTCCTCTAACTCCTCCAGGACTGCTTCTATTCGAAATAAATGTGCATCTGGTAAGTCGTCTTTGACTCCTATCGGTTCCTCTCCTATGTCGATTCAGGATAAGTGGTCGGTACCGACATTTAATTTTCTTGGTCTCACAATGACCTCGAATTCAAATTATTTTAATAGAAGTAGCCATCGACAAATTCTCCCATGGGGTAAAGGCTTATTTACGAGATATTTTAGTGCTTGGTGGTCAGTATAAAAGATAAATGGGTTAGCTAGTAGGTAGTGTCGATATTTTTGTAGTGCGAATATCATTCCTAATGCTTCTCGTTCTGTTGTCGAATAGTTTCTTTATGCTTTATTTAATTTTCTTCTACTGTAAACTATAGGGTAGTCCATTCCATCATCTCCTGGTTGAGTTAGGATAGCTCCTATTGCCAGGCCTGATGCGTCGATGTGTACATGGAATTTAGTCGACCAGTTTGGAAACATTAGGATGAGTGCTTCAACTAGCTTTATTTTTAGTTTTTCAAAGGATATGTTGCATTCCTTTGTCTAGTCGAACTCCTTATATTCTCTTAATAGTTCTTCCAGTGGGTAGGTCATGTCTGAATAGTATCTTATGAATTTTCTGTAATATCCTGTATGACCAAGTAATACCCTGACTTGTTTTGGGTTCACTGGTGGTTTTAAGTCAAGGATAATTTTTATTTTTGTGAAGTCGACCTTAATGCATTCTTTGTAGACAATGTGTCCTAACAATATCCCTATAGGGGTCAGAAATATGCACTTCTTGATGTTCAAAGATAGATGGATTTGTTGGCATCGTTCCAACATAAGCCTTAGCCATTTGCAGTGAACTTTTAACATAGAGTATATTGTCCAATCATCAAAGTATACTGCCATTGTTTTGTAAATATATTGTTGAAATGTTTTGACCACAATTCTAGAAAATACTATAGGTGCGTTCTTTAATCCAAAAGGCATAAGCTTGTAAGCAAATGAGCCAAATTCACATATGAATGTTGTATTTTTCTGATCTTGTTTGGCTATTGGTACTTGGTTATAACCTGAGAATCCATTTGTAAATGTGTAGCATTCATGTCCTGCAACCTCATTTAAGATTTCATCTGCACAAGGAGTTGGAAATGGGTCTGTTAATGTAACTTTATTTATCTCTCTGAAGTCGACACAAATTCTTATCTTGGTTGGATCATGTTTCTTTGGTTGAACAACCATTGGAATTTCCCATTCTGATTGGTCAATAGGGTAGATAATACCTACTACAAGCATGCTATCAATCTCCTTCTTGACTATCTCTTTGTATTTGTGGGCTAGATTATATGTTCTTTTCTTTACAGGTCATATATCAGGTTTAATGTCGATCTTCATTTCACCCATTTCATGGAATCAACCTTTAATATCTTTGTAATCTCTGGAAAATACATCCTGAAACTCTTTTAATAGGTTTACTATTTCTGTCGTTTGTTCTTCATTCTAGTATTCTCGAATTTTTGCCATTTTTGGTTGCTCATCACTTGAGATGTTGAATTATTTAGTTTTGACATTAGCATCTAGCCACTCTAGTGCTTTGGATTCAATGATTGGTCAGCTCCCTTATTTAAACTGTGAAAATGTGGTAGGAAAGTCTGCTGCAGTCATTCGGTCGATATCTTCTTTGTCGGATGTCTCAACTTTGAGCACTATGTGAATTGGTCTTGTTATTTCGACATGGTTTGACTTCCATCTAAATCTTTTCCCTTTCAGATTTTCATTTTCCATCTGTAGTCTTGTTGACTATGGTATTTTCCCGGTTTGTATATTATTGCAGTTTATTGTCGGTCGACTGTATTTTAGGGTTTTGTTTTCTGTTGGTTGTATAAATGCTTTGATCTGTTTTGTTGTTTCGACCAAATTCTCATCTTGTGGCATAAAGTTGAAATATTTGATAAAATTCTCTTTGATTTCATGCCAGAGGAATGTTTCACCTCAAGCTTCTTCCATTTTGTACCATTTGTTTGGTAAGTCAGAGAGTGTTGATGGAAACAGGTGTGGCCATGTATGTTCATCCTTATACCCAAGTATTTTTCATTCTTTTTCACATGTCCTTATGTGGTATTCTAGATCCTAGCCTTGGATATACATAGGTATTTGGGCTTGATTGGTTAAATTTTTTCCTCCAAATCTTTCTATGAAGAAAGTTGAAGCTGTTGTCCATGTCTGCAATCTTGATTGATGGGTATCCCACCATCTAGCAGCTTGTCCTATAAAAGTTTCCACTAAGCTTTGTAGTTGGCCATGTTCACCATTGTTTATGGATACTTGTTCTATATGCATGACTAGTGATTCTGTTTCTTTTTACCTTGGTATTTGTGTACTATTTATATTTATTGGTTTTAGGGTAGGATATTCCCTAGTTTTCTTTTCAAATATTTTTGGGATGATGGATACCAAGAAGCACTGTTGGACTGGTTTTTTATGCACTTTTTGAATAGTCCAGCAGCCTCTTGCTTGTGTTTCGTTCTTCTCGACTTCCCAATCATATATTTCTATGTCTAAATTGTATCATATTGAATCTTGGTTGCATAAGTAAAGTTCACCGTAGACATTAGGTTCTGTGTAATATTCATTATTCTGTATCTGATATAGTTGTTGGATGTCAACTTCTTCATCAATAGGTTCTGTCCAAGGTTCTCCTTGGGATGGATGAATAGGTACAATGACCTTTTGTCCATTTCCTTTTAGTTTTATTCTTTCTTTTTCTAAGGATATCGATGCTTTCATTTTTCTTCCCCAAGGTCGACTTACTAATGCTGGGAAGGAGCTGGATCCTTCCTTAGGGTCAATAATTTCGAAGTTGACTTTGGTCGATATTCCTTTTATTGTCGTGTTGACATTTATCCACACTCCAAGAGGTTCAATTAGGCCTTGGTCGACTAATTTCAAGTATATTACTGACTCGTATAGTCGAGGTCTACCTAATTGTTCCCAAGTGTCTCAAGTCATAATATTTACCTGTGACCCGAAATCAAGCACAACTTGTTGGACATGGTATCCTTCAATTTCTAGGTCGACAAGTGGGTCAGCATCGTTTTTGTCCTTCTGGTTTAGACTACATATATTTTTTGTTTGTTTTTCTATATTGTTGTTGTGTTTTATTTTATACAAGAGGTCAATGAATTGAGACACCATTTTATCAGTTTGTACTAGACGTATTCGTTCTTTAAATATGTTTTGTCAATGGTCATCAGCTTCTTCTTGTCGGGTAATTTCTTGAAATATGTTTGTTGTGTCTTTATATAGTTTTTTTTGTTTAGCTGGGTTAGGATAATCATTCTTTTATTTTATTTTGCTTATTCTTGGATTATCATTCCCAATTTTTGTCTGTTGTCAGGTTACTATATGAAGATTCTTTGTATTGATTATATCATGTTTTTGCACGCACAACAAGACATTAACATTCTTCTTCTTATTTGGTTTATCAAGCATAGTAGGGAAATCCTCTAATGAGTGATTCCCTACTCCACAGCTAGTATAGAATTTTAATTCAGTTTTGTCCTTGTATGGACAGTATGCATATCGGTCTCCTTCTTTGTAACACGTGAAACATTGGATGGGCTGACATGGTTGGTTGTCGTGATTCCCAAAGAATCAACCTCGACCTCCATATCCTCCATGTTGGTTATTGAACCAATGCTCATATCGATGACCTTCGTACCTTTGATTATTTTGATCATTTTGTGCATTGTTTCATTGCTCATTATTCTACGCGACTGCATTAGTCTGGTAGACCGCGTGATAGTTTTGTCGATTTTTTAGGTTTAGATGGCAGTCGACTGTGGTGTGATTCTTCATTTCACAAATAGTACACCAAGATGCTTTACATTTTTTCATGTTAAATGGGAAATATTTCATCGTGTGTTCTCCGTGTTCTTGGTAGATGTCACAAAAACACTTTATTTGCACAAATCGAATGTCCTGTCGGCTGATATCTTGTCAAAAATGATCTTTTGAATGTCCAACCATTGACCATTTCGTGCACCAGATGTCCTGCCTCTTCAGGTTTATCTCTTTTAAATATTTCTGCATGGTCTTGAGTTGTTCTTCTAGTCAATTATCTGTGGGGAATGATGGAAAGTCTTCATCCATCTCTACTTGTAGGGATTTAGTAAGCCTATCTTCATATGTTTTGAATGTCTCCAGACTTATGTGCTGACAAATGTTCTGAGATAGACCTGCAAGAAACCACTGGATTAACAGTTGCTCATCAATTACATAATCCAATTGGCTAAGGAGGTCTTTCTAGCGTTTGTCGTAGTCGCGGACAGATTCTCCTGGTTTTGTGATATTGTTTTCAATTTCTTAGTTTCTAGATATTTTTCATCTGGAGTTTTAAATAACTACAAAAATTGTGGTTTGAATTCTACTTTAGTTGCTTGAGGGGTTCTTTCAGAAAAGGTCATATACCATGTTAATGCCCTTTTCCTCAAGGAAGTAATGAATTGCGCCATCTGTCTATCTTCATTTGTGACTTGGTTTGCCTCCCATGTTGACTTACATACGAAATAATGTCGTCTAGGATCCTCATCGCGTTCATATAGAGGAATATGTGCTGACCCATGACCCATGTTGGATTCGCTGTCACTGTCTTCTTAAGGAGGTGGCGGTGGTGGGGGTAATGGGATATTTTGATTATTTATTTGTGCATAACTATTGTCGACAGAAATCTCGTTTCTGCTGGTTGTTTAATTTTTCGTTTATTCTCCGACAAGCAGTCCGTTAGGGTCAACTTCTCCTGTCGATGTCCAACTACAATTGTTTATCTACAGGTTTGATTTTTCTGTATTCTCCAAAGCTATATTTGGAAGGGGGGGTGCTCCTTCATGTGTCGGGTAAAGTAAGTGGATACTTCAGTTGGAGGGATACACTTGAAGCATGACCCAATTTCCTTCTTCTGGTTGATGGATAAGTGGATGACTATCATTGTTTATCTCGTTGTCTAGTCGGCTCCATATACCAAACTCACCAGCTCTTAGTCTTAAATTTTCTTCAACAATGGTTTGTATCCTGGTACTCAAATTTTTTGGAGATAGAGGTCTTACCTCTTGGGGAACTCCTATTTGGAGAGCTTCTCACTGCTCTATCCACAAATATTCTTCCATGGTTGATGCCTTTTCTTCCATGCCTTCTTCTTGTCGGTCATGACCTGACTCTGGCAGATTTCTCTCTTGGTCTGTCACCCTAGTATTCATTCCTCTTTTTAGTGCTATAGCTCTTTCTCTTCTTTCTTCCCTTCTTTGTAGCCTCTTGTATCTTTCTATTTTCTATAAATCCACTGTACCTTTGTGTGACACTGTTTATTCGATTTCCTTTTCAGGTTGACTTTTCATCGCTGGTGATGGTATCACTTTTTAGTTGTCTAGAATCCTCTCAACTTTACCCTGACATATGACGAGCTACACCCCCATAGCCTACCTGATGATTTAGAAAGATCAGATAGTTTTGTTTACTTGCTTAGGAAATATTCCCACTCCCTTTCGGCAATGAATTTCTCCCACTTCTTTTGTTTTTCTGCCCAATTGGAATTTTGTGGCGGTTCGTGTAGTAATGGACGAGGTTCGACAATATGACCCACTCCTTTTTCTATCAGGAACTTGAACAACAAGGTTGGTAAGGAAAACAGGAATTGATCGGTAAGGTCTGTATATAATTTATTCTGAATGGTTTCTATTGAAGTTCTTTTTTCTATAGCTTGTTCCTCGCAGAATTCATCAATAATCTTTCCAAACCACTCCGATAGGTTTGTTCTTCCTTCTCAAATTAGTTTTTCTAGCAGCTGTTGGTCTTTAGTCACTTCTAGCTATTTCATCCAGAAGTTTCTTCAAGAGCTGGGGTACCAATTCTACAAACTTCTGATGGGTTTTAGTAAAGAACATTTCTTTTGCTTGAGCAGTCCTTAATCTATTTTTTTGTGCGTAATTCTGTAAATAATTTGCTACCTTACGCTCCCACCAGTCCTTAATCTCCTGTTGTGATATCATCTGCTTGTATTCATCTCAGATGAGTACTACCAATAATGGAGCCAATGTTGTTATCTCATAGATCACATAGGGTTTCCAATAATACACATTAAAAGCATACAAATACAACTGAGACAAGAGACAAGAACACAGGTAGAAGAATAGATTATATTATAGTGAAAGGGTCCATACAATACAGAGAACTAAACCGAGTTCTTATCTATCTCAATAGCCTAATATATATGATTGACAAAATAGTTACAAATAAATACCTGTTAGTTCGGTTAACCAACATGACCTTATGTGGCCGACCTAATCTCTAATTAGTCGACGGATCGACTTAGTTGGTTTATCGTTTTAGTCGGCTGATCGACTTAGTCGGTTTATCATTTTAGTTGGCTTACCAACTAGCTCCTCCAACAATATTCATACCTCAGGAGTTTTTTATTCTTGATCAAGAATGTATTCTTTGTCTTCCCATTCTTCTGGCTACACATACTGAACACATCACCATAAGGAAATGATTGCACACATTGATAGAAAACATGCACAATTATATGCAATAGTAGGTTATACCTTTTTGTCATTAGGATATTTGATTTGTTTTGGTGGTAAGATATCCCAATTAGTGTATAAAATTCTAGAATCTTTCTCCTTGTTGTTAGTGAGAATGTTGTATGTAGTATTGGGGCGAAGAATGAAAGTATAAACATGAGTCAACTGATCAGTTTCACATGATACATCCTTTTTGATAGGATGGTTCTTTCCACCATGACCAATAATTGCATGAACCTTCTTTGTAATATAACCACATATACCAGGACCAAACATGATAGTTCCATCACAAAAAAGGATAGTTAGACATCAAAGAAAAGTTACTGCTTAAAATGTATACCTTGTTTCACAAAGGAAAGAAACATAACTTTAAGACATCAATTAATGGAAGCAATGCTGAAGAGGAGTGAGTTGAGTAGGTACCTGTAAGGTGTATCTCCACAATTTTTTTTTTGGTCAACATCACGACTCAATAGCTTCACATATCCATCACCACAATCAAGTCTCGGCTCATGCTTTACAGAAAATTGAGGAACAAGTGTCTTGTCCTTGTTGTTGAACTATGGAAACTCAGCTGAATTGGTGAAGAAACATGCAATCGGGTGAGTTTGAATCCCTTCTTTGAACAACCCAGTCAGAACCCACTTATAAACATTGATAATTCAACAATCATAATACTTGTATTAATCCATGTAAATCACTTGTTGAGTACTTCTATGCAAGTTCTTAGTACCAAAGCTATATTGTATAGAACACTTGCAATGATAAATTGTTAAAAGGATTAATAATGCAGTTTTTAGTTTAGAGACATCCCAATTTATACCCATATCCAAAGTGATGTCCATAAGATTAATTCCTTCTAAAGAGAATCTCATGAATATATATGAACACATACCTTTGTCATCAAGGTCCATGTTCCATTTTCCCGTAGTATGTAGCCACTCCCCTACTGCGTCCTCATCCTTCTTCCAATTAGATATCACCCAATGATTTTCCAATCCATCTTTCGTCCCCAAAAGAAAAGTTTTAGCAATAATTTATAAATAAAGTGTCATCAAATCTTCCACTAAAGAAAAAATATTAAGAGACAAAATTGATGTCAGCAGTAGTTTATCCTTAATACAAAATTCTAGATAATTGGACCAAGTTGAGCTTGCATGACTAAAAGCACAGAAACATAAAACACATTTTGCACTGTGGGATCTTCACTCATACAACTAGAAAACCAACAATATATGTTTTCACATTCAAAATAGCTTCCAATGAATACAAATGTTCTAACACAAATGGAATGGACAGAATTTAGTTAGAGCAAAGTTCATGTCATAGATGAAAACATAGAGATATAATTTAATGGCATATTTTCTACATTATATGAAATACAATAAAAAGAAAGTAACAAACTTTAAATAAGTACAGGTTGGCTAGTTTGACTTTTACCTCATTGTTCAACAAACCTCTAACATTTCAAACTTAGAAAAGATGTGGATTTTTGCAATATTGTTCAGCAATAATAGAGGTTCTAAAACTTAAAGGTCTTAAAATATTTTTGTTCTGTCCTGCATAGCAAAACAAAACAACAATAATAGCCATTCCCATTCACCATTACATCTTGATCTTCCTTAAGTGACTTAGTGGTAGGATTGGAATCTTAAGCTTCACAGTAATTTATTGTAATACCCTGATTTGACTCTAACCAAGAATTTCTAAGAGTTGCTTAAAATTTCAAAAAGAATAAGCTATAATGTAACTTTCTTCCATGCAAAGAAAAATTGTTGACAACTTGGTTCCAATATATTTATAGAAGAATATCTTTAACTTGGTGGTAAGAACGTTACAAACTTGGCCAAGGTAACTCCATGACAGACCTTAGTCAAAGCTCTCTGTTTTCTCATGGACGTTTAATAAGAAAGTTAAGCACCTGCTACATCAGTTACATCTTGATGAGGCAATCTATCGTACACTTTCTATTCGTGTAACTTCTCTTGCACACCTGCCACTTGATTCATATCGTTATTACATAACTTCCAATCCAACCTTAAATGAATTATTTTTCTAACATAATAGATTGAATAACATCACTAGGTGAACCCTTAATGTCCAGTTTAATATAATCATCAATTTTTAGCATACAATGAAAAATTTAAGATATACAGTTGACCTTATAATAGAAAAATTGTATGATAGACATATGATAAAGTTTAGAAAGATATGTGAAAATGGTGTATAAAATTTTATAATAGAAAAAGTTGAAAATATTGAAAATAATAACATTTTAACAAGAGGATAAATTGAAAAGAACCTTATCTTTGTTCAATTGGACCAACATAAATAATTATCAGGTAGACATCTTGTAAAAATATTACACTATAGAAGGAGCATATAATAGAAAATGACCAAGACAAAGAGTTATTTTCAATAAAAATAAAGAAAACATACGCTAATAATACTATTAATGCAAGTTTATAATATCACTATAGTTACTAGGATGTGATGAGCATCATATTTCCTACTTGACTTTTTTGCTTCGTTGTTACCAAAATCCAAGGACTTCATTTGTGATTTTTTGGGTTGTACTAATTGCAAATAAAAAAATGATTTATCCAATCAAGACTAAGACCCAGCAACAGGTCAGGAAACCCAAAATGGAGACTCAACTCAACGACACAACAAAATTCAGCATTAACTCGCTTCATAAAAATTTAGGGATCATAAACCCGAGAATCAGGGATCATATACTCAGAAAAATTCAATAAATCTAAAACCCAAAAAACTCAGTGAAACTTGGTAATATCCTGCCGAGTTTGACAAAAAAGGAGCGAGTTTTGAAAAAAGAGTCAATTCCATTCACCAAGATGGCAATTAGAGTTGATTCGTGATACCCGGTGAGTCCTGTTACAAAGGATATATCCCTTTTTTCTTATATTTCACAATATGCTTGATGAACATACCAGTGCTCTTAATATGTTCTTTTAGAGATTACACAAAATGAGGAAAAGTTATTATTGTATTTAAATAATTGGTAATTACTTTAATAGACATCAAACATTATGAAACTACAAATTCTGGCCCCAAAACATTCGGCAAGAGCTTTTGATATGTATCTTTGACAAAAATGGCTCCATAACAGCTCAAAATTGGACATGATCAGAAAGTGGGTGAAAGACACAAGAAATATCCTCAGAATACAAGAATTTCTTTCCAAAGAGACCTCCAAGGAGGCCACGGTGAAATAAACCTAGATGTTGCATTTACAGTAACTAACATATGCCCTAGCTACTCTAGGAAAAGTATTTTCTACACTACTTTCTAATGTTTATAATGGAAAATTGTGAATTTTGAATGGACGTATAGTATACTAGATAAATATGATTATTTAGTTTCCTTGTCTTCAGACTCAATAATTTTTCCCCTGGTCTCTTTATTATAGGAAGGATTTCCTCTAGTGTCACCCAAGAACCTGTCGATGTAAAGACTTCCCATATCTTGGCTGATAAAATTCACCAAACTCCACCAACCAATTACCAACTACCAACACAATACATGCACCAACCAAAATCCACCAACCCTCCATTCGCATCTCTCACATCCCCTCATGCGTAAAGCTTCCAATGTTGACGTGAGGAAGTGGATGATGCAAGAAATGAATGCGACAATATTTTAAAAGATAAACCAAGGTTTAACCTATTGGAATTTGAATGCCATTTAGATATTCAAGAAGATAGTTCTAATAATGTTTGCAGCAAATTGAGAATGACGATACAAACTGAAGAAAACAAACCACACAGGAAACAAACAAGCATTGCTCAGGAATTTACAGTATCATTCACTATAATAAATCCAATGTACAATAGGTTACAAATAGGAAGAATTCGAATACATTAGGTAGAAATTCTAATCTACCAAGTGGATCTTACTATATCTAACTGAATCTCTAACTCATGATCTCTCAATCAATATTGGAGTCCAACATATCAACTCCTTGATGTCCAATAACTACATCAATTAGTGTAAGCTAGTTAACTCAGTGCAACTAAGTGTGGTAGGTAGGAAAAATGCTCCTCCTCATGTAGCCATGTATTAGCCATGCATTACTAGCACTAGCTAACTAATTGTGAAGTAACTGACAAAGTTTGAGTCCAAAGATTGACTCCCTGATGTCTAACAACTTAATCAATTAGTTACAGCTAGTTAAATTAGTGCAACTAAGTGTGGTAGGTAGTAAAAACGCTCCTCCCCATGCATTGCTAGAGCTAACAAACTGATTTTGAAGTAACTCAATGTAACTGGGGGCTAACTAAGACTAACTAGCTCCAAATCCACCTAACTGATGGAGGTTGGTGTTGGGACTCCCAGTTTCTCCTAAAATGTAGGGATTGGTCGAGGAGGTGCCCAAACTGATGCATGCACATGCAGTAAGTGGCAGTTAACCTCTAGCAGTGGTCCCCACACTCTAGTAACTGATATAGGTTTCCCCATTAGGCAAAGTGGACCCAATGGCACTAGTGGACCGAAATAATGAATTAAGTTTCCTAAGTTAGGCATGTATAATCTAATAGACAATATGGTCAAGGGAGGATTAATAATCCTAACACCCCCCTGAATCCCAAATTGGACAAATGTGGGCCCTAGTAAAATTAACATAGGTCACCCAATTACAATATAAAAGAAATAATGCTGCTTAATAAAACCAAGGAAATATGGGAAAACCTCATGGGAAACCCCCCCCCCCCCCCCCAACCCTCAAAATAAGTAGGAATACAAATTTTGTAAAAAATTGTGAAACGTTTTGCTGCTACTATGCAACAGTAGTATATTGGTTCTTCTATGCAGGTGAAACCATGAATCCAAAAAACATACTTATGTCTAGAGGAATCTTTCTCTTTGGAAGAATAACAATTCACTCAACTGAATCCGAAATATAAACAGCTGCATGGGGAAAACTGGACCCATGTAGAGCAGCTGAAATCATATGAAGAGAGATAAAAGGTACCATGTGAGGAACACCCAAGAAACTGATATATTTTAGCCTTGAACAGAAAACCATGAGTGGTAAAATCATACCCAAGTGTTAGGAGCAAGTGTCCAGGCAGATGCAGAATGTCTCCCTCTTTACTAGTTCTGTGAGGAGATGAGCATGTGATCAAATGTAGAGAATCCTTGGGACTATGGAGAGTGAATGCTTGAGATCCATAATATTATATAGCTTCATAAATATCCAATAATTTACAAAGTATGATATCGTCAAATTCATAAGATAGTACTAACATTGAATCCTCAACAACAAAATTGAAAGAGACTTGCGGTGCTTGATTTGTCACACCAAAATTGACGAAACTACTTATAAGAAATATTGAAAGCTCTTGAATCTTGAAACCTGAATCACATATTATCATATAAGAAAATAAATAAGATCCAAAAATATTCATATCAGATCCAAAAATTTGTTCCACCGAGATGGTAGATGCACAATTTTCTCCTTCTTCAAAATTCTGATTTTTGGTGCATGTAATCCTGTAGGAATTTACTAGAAGCTCTAGATTAATGAAGGTGAATGGATCAATCTTATAATATGATATTATTTCCATAATATCAATGGTATTACTGATATTCACACTAGAAATAGCATTATATATAGAGAAATCAAATTCCTCAATCGTTTATGAAACAACCACCGGTAAACTATGAACAAAATTTAAAGAATTATTGGAGAATTTTTGCAAAGAATGGAAGGGGTGTTTTTGTTCACAAACAGAGATTTGAATGTCTTCCTATGGATCAGACATGTGAGGAGATAATATATCAGAGATGTCATACACTTCTGGAGCAACAAGAGAAGGAGTCACTTCATGGAGACTTTCTTCCATTCGAATTGACTGTAGGGAAAAATCTGCTTCTTCTTCATCTTCATTAATTTTTTTTTTTGTAGGAAAGGCCATGAAATCATCATGCTAGATTTTATCTAAACCTCTCTCAACATCTGGGATTTTAGAGTCATATCCCATTTGAATTCTAGGTCCTCTTGATAGAGGGAAAGTGATGAAGGATTCCATGGAATCAACCATGTGGTTGGATGCTCCAGAATCTCTCACATAAGTCTTTGACGAAGAGAGGCTTGCATGTAAGCATATCTCATCTTCTTTAGTTTTCTATTCATCATTTGAAATCACTGCTCTTTGTGGAAGGGAAATATTGTTCTGAACACATAGATATTTCATCTAGTCAAGGGTCTTCTTTATGCATGAGTCTTCTGGATGAAAACCATCATACAGTAGGGAAACTTTTCTTTTTCCTCTTAGAGCCAGAGTCCCTTTCAAAATTTTGCTAATTCGAATCAGTTACTTTTGGATCCTTCTTCTTTGATTTCCCATTTGATTGTGCTTTGGAAGAGTCAGTAACTAGGAAATATTGATCTTCGGAGGTCTTGATGATTCCCATTCGAATCAACTTATCTTTCTCCTTGATTAAGGATTTGGAAAAAGACTCTAATGAAGGAATTTTGCAATCAGGAAAGTTTTCTCACTTGGAATGAAATATGGAAACAAATACAGAATGCTGAGAGCCTAGTTTTCTAAGTATGGAAAGGACATTTTGCTCATCCTTCAGCTTTATTCTGTAGTGTCTGCATTGAATTACTAGAGACTTGAATTTAGTAAAGAATCACTCAATAGTCCCGAAATTGATGGGATGTAAAGATACCAACTCATTATCTAGAATGTATCCCCAAATCTCATCTTGTTTGTTAAAAAAACTATCAATATTCTTGCAATATTCTCTAGGAGACGTCAAGACTTCTAGGTGGAAGAGGAGATCTCTAGATATATAAGTACATAAGTACCTAAATGCTTCATCACAACGGTTCAGAAATTTGTTCCGCTTTACCAAATGATGAGGCTCAGGCTCCCATCCATGTATGATCCTATGGTAGCCATGCTTGCACAAGGCCAACTGCATATCAACCCTCCAATCAAGATAATTGGAATTTGTGAGGATCCATGGTTTAGGAGTTCAAGAACTCATAATTGTTCTGGTTGGAGCACTGCAAATACGTCACACAGGCTATGTAGCACCTGTCAATTTCACTAAAATAAAACACTAAAACATATGAACTATTAGAATCATGCTTTTCCTCCCAGCATGAACATGTTTTCAGGTTCCGTCACACCCTTTCTGCTTCTCTGAATAAATACAAAGCTAGCAAATCATCATAGGGGAATTCTGTGGAAACCCAGCTACTTCTGATGTCTGATGGGGAGAAAAAAGCATGAAACCTTCTTGGGAAGGATCTGATAACATATTAGAATTTGAATTCCATTTAGATCTTCAAGAAGATAGTTCTAATAATGTTTGCAGCAAATGGAGAATGAAGATACAAACTGAACAAAATAAACCACACAAAAAACAAACAAGTATTTCTCAGGAATTTACATTATCATTCACAATAATAAATCCAATGTACAATAGGTTACAAATAGGAATAATTCAAATGCATTAGGTAGAAATTTGAATCTACCAAGTGGATATGACTGTATCTAACTGAATCCGTAACTCATGGTCTCTTAATCAATATTGGAGTCCAACAGATCAACTCCCTGATGTCCAATAACTTAATAAATTGGTGTAATCTAGTTAGATCAATGGGACTCAGTGTGGTAGGTAGGAAAAATGATCCTGCCTATGTATCCATGCATTAGCCATGCATTACTAGCGATAACTAACTGATTTTTAAGTAACTAACAAAGTGTGAGTCCAAATATCAACTCACTGATGTCCAACAACTCAATCAATAAGTCATAGCTAGTTAAATCAGTGCAATTGAGTGTGGTAGGTAGGAAAAATGCTCCTCCCCATGCAGCCATGCATTTCTAGCACTAGCTAACTGATTGTGAAGTAACTGAATGTAACTAGGGGCTAACTAGGACTAACTAGTTCCAACTCCACCTAGCTGATGCACGTTGGTGCTGGGACTCCCAGTTTCTCCTAAAATGTAGGGATTGGTCTAAGGGGCACCAAAACTAATGCATACACATGTAGTAAGTGGAATTTAATCTCTAGTAGTGTTCCCCACACTCTAGTAATTGATCTAGGTCCCCGTTAGGCCAAGTGGACCCAATGGTACTAGTGGACCCAAATAATGAATTAAGGTTCAGTTGGCCAGATTTGTTGACCTAGGCCAACTAAGGAGATTAAGCCCACACAAGAAGCTTAAAGCAGCTCCTGGTGTGTCTGGGATGACAAAACCTCATAGGTTATGGTCCTACTACCAACTAAATTTTTGTCTTAAGGAGAAATTAAAATTAAGTAAAAATTTATCCTAATGTTATTTCTATCTAAATAAACCCTAAAATTAGTTTTCTACTACCTAAGTTCTCCTAGAAATGCTTTCTTAATGAAAGTCTTCGATTTTGAGGATTTTGTATCTAATATTATAAATTTTAAAAGACTATTATGATTATTCTAAAATTACCCAAATTCTATTTAACAACTGTTAAATGTAAACTATACTAAAGTAACACTAACTAAACTATGCTATCCTAGCTGAGAGCAATTTGAATATTATATTAATTATCAATTAATATTTCAAGTGAACAGAAAGATAAATGAGTAAGATCTAAATGAAAATATTTAAACCATCCACACTAAATCATTCTGCTATATGTTACCATGACAGAGAAATTGAAATAAGCAATTACTTCAGATTTTTCTGAAACGTTTAATTAATTAACAACTAATAAACAACATTAAATATTTGAATAGAAGATAATGTTCATAATGAAAACATTGCAAAAATACAAATGAGATCAAAACAAACATAAATATATATATATATCATTATATCTCGAATTTTCAATAAAACACTGATTAATTCAATTATAGTAACATACTAATTCAAATACAATATTGTGTTGACAAACAGTAATATCGATTAATGAATACAAGCATAACCAAGTATACTGCATCAATAGTATAAGAAGAAGATTATATATTGAAATATATTATAAAAGTATTTAAATAATACTAATCAATGATACCAGTCTGAGAATTTCTAGTCACATTCCTCCTCCGAAGATAAAACCTCAGTAAGGAATAAAACTAGTACTGAAATAATATTTCAATGATGTTTTTCTTCAGTCACTCCATCCCCCTTCCATAAAAATTACTAGTTTATATATAACCCTATGAGTCTTTCAATTCAGTTTTTTCATAAATGTTGTATCCAATACCATAGGAGGTCTATTCCTATTAAAGTGAATCGAATCTCTTCAAAATACACCTGTCACAAATACTACGAAAAAACAAAAACAACTAGCCTGTGTCATCTCCTGATTTAAGGGAACTGACAGATTCATGGCTATTTTGAAATTCCAGTCTTCAACTAGCATAAACGTTTGCCAATTGTGATCCAAAACGTCCTGTATCTGTTGAGTGTGGTAATACCATTTACACCTGGTCAACAAATATAAGAATATTATTAAAACCAGTTTCAACAGAAATAACAATAAAACCAACAAATTATATGCATGCCTGTAAAATCTATGATTTTGTAGGTATGCTCTTAAAAAGATTTTATTACCTGTCGATAGAGAGATAAATCATATAAATAAAAATAGAAACAACATCAGGTTCTACTTTGTAAATTGATCACTCTTCTGGCCTCAGAAAGTTTGGCTTTGAGCCTGATGATTACTAGCTTCTGTCGATCTACTTGCTCAAGCAAGTGCTGGTTTGTGTCTATCATTGATTTTTTTTCTTTTTTGTATTGATTCTTTTTGATGTTCATGTCTTTCCATCTATTAATCCAGTTTATTAACTCTTCCCTAAATGTCTTATTTTCCACATCTTTAAAGGCTGCGTTTGTTTAACATTCCTTTAGTTCATTTTTCAATTCTGCGATTTTAGTTTCATATACCCTGTCAAGGACCTATTGGAGAGTTTCTTCCTCCTTATCATGACATGAATCATTTCCTTGAGAACAATCAATATTATCTATATCTTGATCTGGTGATGGAAAGCTCATGAACGATGGCTCAGGGCCCGAACCACAAGCATCCATGCACGACGGAGCAGTTTCAAACTTACCTAACTCTGTAATGTCATTAGCCCACGATTTTTCACGATTATTCTCTATGAGAATAGGTTCATCCATATGCGTGGTTTCAGGAACAAATGATGGAACATCATCCTCAAGATGGACAATCACTGGTTGAGTACTCTATTGAGTGGTCGTAGTAACAGAGGCTGTACGTGTAGCATTCATACTTCTAGTGATTCTTCTTGTACAAACAAACACAAGACCTTTTGGTTCAAAACCCCCTTTGTCACAACAAACCTACGCTAATTGTTCAGGTTTTCGCATGGATTCATCACCATGTTTTCGAAAAGTACATAACTCAGAGGGGTTTTCATTATTAACATCATCAACATCTTCATTTTTGGTCAATCCGCCCTTTACCTTTGTAGGTGTACTAAAGCACTTGTTGGATAGAGATTGGTTCATGGTTGTCTCAGCGTAATAGGGAGCTACATTCACAATTCCATCATTACTAATACAAGTGCCTATAGGTGGATTTGCTTCCTGAAGCTCTTTATCCCTTAACTCAACCTTATGAACATTATCAACTTCTGATTTTAATGTAGCTTTACGCTTCCTACGAGTTTTAGGGGGAGGGTTTGGCCAATACTGTGTTGGACCTAATTTACATCCAACCAAAAACTCATCCCAAGATTTACAGCTAAGAGATAGTTGATGCTGGATTAAAATTTTAATTAGACCATGATGGAACAAACTCCTATCAGGATTAGCTATGGTAGTTTGTACCGAATGTGCCATTTTCTTCGGACTTTGCAATAGGTAAAATGGAATATTAAGTTTAAATCCTTTCAATGCTAATAGTAGTCACAGATGATAATAATGCAGATGAGAGAATCGGCCATCACAAGATACATACCTGACTAGGATTTCATAAAATGCTCGCCATTCTGGCTTTAAAAATTTAACCGAAACCCCAATCTTCAACTTTGCATTGGCCGGTAAGGGAAACAGTAAGGACTAAAATTTCTTCTTATCCACTTTCCCTCCTTTAAACCATCGCTCTCCATTTTGAGGAAGCTTCATAGCTTCTACAATATGATCTTCATCAATTATAAACTTGAAATCTCCAATCTGAGATACATTTTCCTTAAAACTCATAGCAAATTGTTTAGTAACCTCCACGTTATGGCCACTAAAACATATGAAAAACTGACTCCATCCAATCTTTTCGAATAACAGAGCAGCTTTCTCATTGGCTTCAACAATCTCAGGTCCTGAAATTTCAAATCGGCTGAGAGGAGCCATTGTTTCCTCACTACAACTCTGGTTATGGATTGAAATGAATGAAGTCGTGAAAATGGAAAGAATAGGCACCCAAGTATAATAAATTATGCGAAATGTCAAATCCTCATTTGATTCATATGTGAAAGAGATGAGAACCCCAATTTTATCCATTTTAACCAAATTTGGAGATGATGAGCACAACAACCAGTGCTTTCGCTATGATAAATGAAAAGACTAGCCGCGAATAACTGAAATTATTCAGAAAGAAGTATGTACAAGGAAATTTCAAACTCTAACTAATCCTTCATATCAAAAATCATTCGATTCATGGATTATAAATTAAGACATTAATGACACTCAGTCTGGAATGATGAGCTCGTACATCATCATGAATGGGAATGGTTATGAGTCATATATGAAATTAAATTATATTGATACGATTTCATTATTACACCCACAGCTGTCAATTAAATTGATAGGTGTTAACCAAATCCTCATACCAATACGAATTCAACCTTCATGCTGCGATCCTTGTAACATATGTTTTTGTATTAGCCATATGAATCACGTATCTTCATTAAAACTGTCAATTGATAATTACTCTAGATTACACGTGGAAGGCAGTCATGTTCATTAACATGATGATGTATAGTTATAATAATAATCCTTAATGTTCTTAAGATTTCTAAAATGAAATTAACTAATGATTCCTATTCACACTCAAACCATATATATACATGTAGTTTTATTTTGAAAACTACTTTATGGAATCTTAACCACTTATGTCCCAAAACCAGATTTGATAGGATATAAAGCTCATAAAACTATTATGGTTATATTTATATGACACATGAAAATTTCAAAATAATATACATTTACTTGCACTCTCACTATTTTGTGTTATATATATACAATTTTTACAAAGCAATCATTATGATATTAAAGATTTAAGTTATATGTGAAATCTGAACCTTAGGTTTAATGAAAATATTTTTAATTAATAAATCACCTTTAGTTATAAGGATTTCAAGAACCTATAATATCTTATCAAAAACCACGCTTAAAACCAATTCAAAATGTATCTTCAATAGAAACTAATTAGCATACTATACTTTAAAATCTCGTAAATCAATATATATAATCAGATGAATTAATTAATGATAAAATTGATCATATAAAAAATTTATGAGACTGATTGCTGCTAATTTATCAAATTTATGAAAGTGTTTTCATAAATTTCTAATATGACTCTTAACTCTTCTATAATTGAGAGTACCTTCAGAATCGAGGATTCTGAAGGCACTCTTTTATAATGTTTAAAAAGTAAATCATAGAAGAGAGCTGATCATTTTCTGCTCAACGAAAAAAAAAATGAAGGGGTTGTTGCTAACTGCCAACAAATGGCGACGACCTGGGAGAACCAGTTATCTCTGCTCATATAGCTTATAAATGATATAAACAAAATCTTAAAATTTATTAAAAACAATCAAAAATTCTCTATCTGGATTAAAACCATTATTCTTATTCATATTGATACGTACAATTCAGAGATATTCCATCTTTTAAAATAGAGATCTTGTTAGAGATAATCTTTGAAATATCCTGATCGAAACAAAGTACTTCATAGTAAAAATAATCTGCACCATCAGTATAGGATATAGAAATTTACTTTTCTGAAAAATTTCCAGAATCTGTTCCATAAACATAATAATATTTTTTTTTGTTTCTTTTCTTTTTCTTTAAACAATAATTCTGACTGGAGACTACTATCTAGGTATGATATCCCAATGCGATAGTATCTTTCACGAGAACTGTCTGGAATAAGCAAGCCGGATCGTGATGAGACCTCTTGTCTCTTGATTTTTTAAACCAAAAGCCATCACCCAGGTGATAAAAAATGAAGTTATCCTAGACAACACTGATGATCATGATTAGGTCGGCTCATGATGAGACCTCCTATTCTTCAATCAAAATTATGTTTTGTTTACTAAATTTGAAATTTTAATTTATAAAATGAGAGATCATTACCCACCATGGTGAACAAATGGTAATGTCAGTCATTAATATCACCAGAAAATGAATCAGTTGGCTCGTGATGAGACCCCTTATCTCTTGGTTTTTCAAACCAAAAGCCATCATTAGTTTCCTAACAATGTCATACTAGTGATATTTGTGATTCTGATGAGATCGGCTTATTATTAAGACCTTTCGTCTCTCATCTAGCATTTTATTAACTGGAACAAATTCTAAAAGTTTTCAGATTGTAAATAATTTTGAAGATTGATGGAGATCTATAAGAGTTTTTCAAAGTACAAGCTTTGAGAAAGACATTAATTAGCTATCCCAGCTTATTACAAGGGAAAAAAAAGGTGAGGAATAATCTGAGTAATACTTAAAAATAAAATAGTGATAGGTTTTTGATAGATTTAAGAAACTTTGATCATCCTAAACAAATTTTTAAAGATTTCAGTCTAGTATCATGATTTTTTAAACTAATGAACAAACTGACTCTTTTCCAACTAGAAGATTTATTTATTTACATTTATCTCTTCAGTTGACATCTAAAGATTACTGACTGATTATATATAAAAATTTGGCAGTCTTTAATGCAAATGAAATATTTGATTAAGAGAATCAAAACTTGTTGCAATAGTGGAATGACATTTGAGAGTTACATAAGCCTTATGAATTTATCATCATCCTTCAATAAAATATAAATCAGTTTATACAAGATATAAAATTATTTACAAACAACAAACAAATTATATACATTTTAAGACCTAAAATATTAACAGCATTATTTTTTCAGGATCAATCCATTCACCGGGAATGTTTCAAACTGACCTTCTAGTGTTTGCAAACGAAAGGTACTTGGACCTATCTTCTTAGGAATAACAAAGGGACCTAGCCAAAGCTTTTGAAACTTAGTATGATCTCCTTTTTCCTCATGAACTTTATCCCATTTTAAAACTAAGTCTCCCACTTGAAATTCTCGATTGGAACTTAGGGATTGGTCAAACCAAGACTTCACAATTTGTTGATGTTTTGTAAAGCGTTGTTTTGACTTTTATCTTTCTTCCGAAAGCTTTAACAAAGTATTGATCCTCTTTTCCATTGTTGGACAATCTTCATCTTGAGTAGACTGAGCTAACTATAATGATGGTAAAAATAAATTCGGCGGTAAAATAGCTTCAGTTCCATAAACTAAGAAGAAGGGTGAGTTACCTATCACAGCCTTAGGAGTTACTCTGTCTGCCCAAAGGGCATTAAATAATTCTGTATGCCAATCACGATGGTGAGCTGAAATAGTTCTTTTGAGAATTTTCAATAAATTTTTGTTTGTTGACTCAGCTAAACCATTTCCATGAGGATGGTAGTTAGCTGAATAACTGATTCTTATTCCCTTTTCTAAGGAAAATTGAGTTAACTCAACTAATGAAAAATATGAAGCATTATCAAAGACAAGGGAATCTGGAACACCAAATATCGTTATGATAAAGGATTCTAAAAATAATATAACCTGATTGGTGTTTACAACCCTCAATGGTGTAGCTTCTTCCCAACGAGTAAAATAATCAGTTGCAGTTACTATATATTTGTGTTATTTGGATGAGGGAGGGTTTATTGGTCCTACTATATCAATACCCCATTGCTGAAAGGGTCTTTCTACTGAAGCAGGTTTTAAAGGAAAAGTAGGTTTCTTAACCCTTCCTGCACCAAGTTAACATTCCTGGCATTTTCTGAAAAAAGCATAGGAATATTGAAATAAGGTAGGCCAATAATAGCCATCCCTAAGAATATTATGCGCAGTAGTTTCTCCACCAAAATGACCTCCTGCTGGTCCAAAATGTAACTCCTTTAGAATTACTTCCATTTCATCTTTGTCTAGACATTGAAGCAATACTCCATCTGAATTTCTTCAGAAAAGGATATTATCAATTAATAAATAAAGAGCAGATTTCAATCTAAGTTCTCTTTTCTTCCTTGGTTCTAGGTAATCAGGGGCAGTTCCTGTTTCCAAAAGTATTCTTATGTCTGTATACCAGGAATCCTGTGGTGGATGATAGAAATAGATTTCCCTTGTAAGTAAAACCTCATCAATGGCAGCTTCAGCTTTATCATTAGGTAGATGAGCAGCTTCAGCAGCTAATTTACATAATCCTTGACCTTTGACTATTGTTGAAGGTTTAATTTCTAAGTCATAATCTTGAAGGGCTGTCATCCAAGGTGCTCTTTTCTCACCTAAATATTTTTGCACTAATAAATTTCTGACCGAGGAATAAGGAACTATTACTTTTGTTTTAGATTTCAATAAATATAGACGAAACTGTTTGATAGCTTTAAAAACAACAAAAGCATGCTTATCAACTTCATGGTAATTAAGCTCGGCACCTTTAAAATTTGAACTCATAAAGGAGATTGGCACTTCGTTATTTTGCTGATTTAGTTGGGTTAAAAATGATGCATATGAGATGTCAGAAGCGAAAGTATATATCATGAAATCTTTGTTCAAATTTGGGCTTAGAAGACGAGGAGCTTCTGAAATGGCTTCTAAGATTTTCTAAAATGACTCTTTTTCAGTTTATCCCCAATTAAAAATAGCGTCCTTCTTAATCATTTTCTGCAAAGGACGAATGATTTCAGACAAACTGGGAATGAATCTTCTAACAAAATTTATTTTACCGATAAATGATTGCATTGCTTTCTTGCTAGAAGGGTAAGTTATTTTTGAAATGGCTTGGGTTCGTTTAGGGTCAATCATGATTCCATGTTTTTAAACCACACAACCTAATAAAATACCTTCTGAAACAACAAATATTGTTTTTTTAGGATTTAAGGATATTCCAAATTTTCTACATCATTCAAATACTTTTCTAAGATGATTAATATGATCAGGTCGATGTTGAGAATATACAGTAACGTCATCCAAATAGACAACTATTGAATGATTAATTAGGCCTTTAAAAGCAATATCCATTGCTCGTTGAAAAGTTGCCCCAGCATTGATTAACCCAAAGGGTATATTGCGGTAAGCATATGTTCCCTATGGAGTTCTAAAAGCTATTTTCAATTGATCATTTGGGGAAACTAATATTTGGTTGTATTCTGAGAAGCCATCAAGAAGTGATAGTATCTCAGACCCAGACACCTTTTAAAGAATTTGTTCCATGGGAGGAACTGGGTAATTATCCTTTTCAGAAGACTTATTAAGATATCTAAAATCTACACATAATCTAATATCTCTGTTTTTCTTCCTAACTGGAACTAGGTTGGCTACCCATTGAGTATGTTTGATGGGAAAAATGATCTTGGTAGCTAACAATTTATTTAGCTCCTTCTTAATTGTTGGTTCTAGTGACGGGTGATATTTTCTTAGTTTTTGTTCAAAAGGTTTTGACTCCCGTTTAATTGGAATTATGGGTTGCATGACTTGTGTGTTGAAGGTTTTCAGATCATCATATGTCCATGCAAAGACATCCTTAAATTATTTAAACAACTTTATAAATGTTGTTTTTTCTGCAGGGTTGCAATCTATTCCTAGATTTATAGTTTGGGGATTCAGTTCTATTCCTGAATTTATGCTTTCGTATTTCATTTGAGAACTATTAGTTTTACAGTTAGGGACAGATCTAAATTTATCTTGAAGATCAAATAATTTTTCTAATCTTAATACTGAATTAGGGATTGTTTTTACCTTTTCAAAAGCTTTTTCAACTGAACAAAAATCATTTATTACCGAAAAATCCCGTATATTTTCGTCATGAGTAACTTCATCAATGGATGAATCTTTAAAGGTATCCTCATTCATCAGAAAATTCAGCACCTGCACATCATTATCAAACACATGCCGGTTAAAGATACTATCTGGTATAGAAGGACTAAAAATCAATTCCGCTGAAAAGAAATCTCGTGTAAGAATTTCTGATGGAATTAGTTTTGATGCTACATTTGCTAATAAATCTTCTTCTTGATTTTGAGTTCTTGGAACTGAAATTATGCTAAATTCATCAAAATGTGAAATAAGGTTCCATACCTCTTGTTGATAATTCTGTAAATGTTCAAATAGGAAGTGAATAGAGTTACGGACCTGTCTGACGATGATTTCAGAATCACCGTATGCAATTAACTCTTTGATATCCAAATCAATTGCTTTTTTCAAACCTTGTATTAAAGCTTCATATTCCACAGTATTATTTGTACAGTTAAATTCCATCCTACAAGCTATACATGTTTTATTTCCCTGAGGGTTTACCAGTAAGCAACCAGCTATGGCTCCTTCTTTAGATTTCGCACCATCGAAATATAGAGTCCAAGTAGAACTATTAACAACTACTTTACTTTCTATAATATTTACAATATTAAGATTATCTACATCACTAATAATTTCCTTGAATGGAGAATTAGGAGAAATAGATGTCACATTTCTAATTTTTGATTGCTGTTTATTTTCAAAAAGAGTAGAATTTTCAGCTTTAAAATTACCAAATCCCAATTCATACATGTAATTCCCCATAATGCAATCTAAAAATAAAACAGGTTTGCTAGGATCATGTAGTTTTGTCACAGTATGTTTCATATATCTTTCTCTATTTATCTTTATTTGATTAGACTTTTCGTTCTTAGGTAACCATAATGTTGACCAATCCGTGGCAAAGAATCCATTCAATTGTTGAGACCAATCTCTACTTAAAAATAGCCCATATGCATCAGGAATATCTACAACAAAAATATCTATAATTTGAAAAATTGAAGGGTTACAAGCAATTCTGACTAAAACATCTTTCATCTCCCCTACAACCTTCACATTTGTCCTATCCAATTGAGTTATTTGTGAATTTGATGGAAGATATTTTCCATTCAATCTTTTACATACTGATAAAATCATCACATTGGAGGATGCTCCGGAATCTCCCATGCAATTGTGAACGTTCCTATTGAAAATATCAAAGGTAAGCAAGAATGGAGGTGTGGTTGATTTAGAATTATTTCGTATTAGCGAGGCTTTGTAAGCGGTTGATTTTCCTTTATCAGTTGCTGTTAAATCATCATTAGAATTGTTTGCAGCAACATTTTGTTTCGCATTAGGAATAATTGAACTCATGGCAGGATTTATAACATGATTGTTAGGCAGTGGGTAAATTTGAAGAAGATCATACATACTGATGTTTGCACGTGTCTTTTTCAGATCTTCAATTATATCATATTGTAAATCTAATTTTGGAGCGTTTTGAATGGGTTTGGTAATTTTGGTTGATTGAGTTTGCTCGCCAGATTGAGTTTGTTTATTAGGTTGTGAATTATTGTTGTCATTATTTGGAGTAGAACTTGATGAAGCTCCAGGAGTGTTTGCCAATGTTCTACTACGAGTATTATAGGCATGTTGTCCTATAGGCGGACTTTTACTCTCATATTCTTTTACAAGACTATCCTAGAAATGACCGTTAACCTGTTGAGGTTCCTCCGATTCTTCATCATTTTATGATTCCTCCTCCTCTTCATTTTCAGTTATTTCTTGATTAGAAGGAAAATCTGATAAAGATAAAACAGCTCGAATTGTATTAAAAATTTCTTCCTTTGCTGCTATGTCAGGTGGTGTATTTGTTTTATTATTTGTATTCGGATTTTGTCTAAACTGATTTCTGAAATATCCCCTAGAAGAAGAAGCTTCAGAATTGATTTTGTTTAATCCTACAACTTCATTGGTTAATGCCCGAATAGAATTTTGTAGCTGTTCTACATCAAATGCTTTATCTTTTTCTGAATTAAGTTTTTCAATCTTCCTATGAGGGAAAGTATCAGATTTCCCACTTCTATCTGGTTCATAGGACATAGAATCCTTCTCGACTTTAATGGCTTCCTCAAAAGTTTCTACCAACGTTGTTTTACCAGCTCTTTTAACAAACATCCCAGAATATTTTGGTAAAGTTGAAGTATAATTTTCAATAATTATATCCTTGGGTGGTTGAGAAGCAATTGGAATTTTATTTTTTAATGTAAGAAACCTCTGGTTAAAATCCTTAATCCTTTCTTTAGATTCCATTTTAATCTGAGATAACTCCAGGGCTAAAAGAGCAGGTATTTTATCTTCCCCAAATTTATCTAAAAAAGCTTTATTAAATTCACCCCAATTTGTAATTTATCCCTGTACTAATGAAAAGTACCAAGTAGATGCTCTTCCTTCAAAAGTTAGAGGAAACAATCGACAAACCACATCTTCATGCTGAACATTCATGGTTTGAACAACTAACATGAATTTGTCTACATGCACCTCTGCAGGTTCTTTGTCATCGGGGTTAAACTTAGGAAGAAGTTTATCTGAATGTTTAAGCAAAGGATGTTGTACACTAGGGACAGCTACAACAGCTGTTCTCAACCAAGGAAGTTTGTGGATTAGGTGGAGGATTAGATCCTCCTCCCACAGGTACATTTCCTTCCATATGACTTCTCTCAGAACCTGAGGAACTTCCTGGATTGGATGACCTTGGACTATTAGGTGGTGATTCTAGAGGGGAAGGTGGTTGATCAAAACTGCCTACTGAAGTTAGTATTCTAGTAGTATTTATTTGAGTAGTTGGTCTCTGATGACTTCTAATTTGATAATGTGGAGTGCTATTAACTTCTTCCAAATCTTGAGTAATTATGTTCAATTGCGGATTACGTCGTTGTTGTCTAGGTAGACCATAATCTATTGGAGATACAACAAGTTGATTAGAGTATGCTCTTGTAAGAATATGTCGCGATTCTTATAAAGTTTGAGTACTTTGTTTAGGAGTAAATGGAGATGTGATATGATAACGTTCGAGGATACTCCTAACAGTTTCTATAAACGGTGATATACTAACTTCTGGAGGATATTGACAGGTTGAAAGTTTATCATTAGTTTCACCTGCCGTTAATCATTAACAGGCCCTCCTTCTAGCGCCATTTGTTGGCCTGATTTGTTGACCTAGGCCAACTAAGGAGATTAAGCCCACATAAGCAGCTTAAAGCAGCTCCCGGTGTGTTTGGGATGACAAAACCTCGCAGGTTATGGTCCTGATACCAACTGAATTTTTCTCTTAAGGATAGACTAAAATTCAGTAAAAATTTATCCTAATGTTATTTCTATCTAAATAAACCCTAAAATTAGTTTTGTACTACCTAAGTTATCCTAGAATTGATTTCTTAATGAAAGTTTTTGATTTTGAGGATTTTGTATCTAATATTCTGAATTTTAAAAGACTATTATGATTATTCTAAAATTACCCAAATTCTATTTAACAACTGTTAAATGTAAACTATACTAAAGTAACACTATCTAAACTATCCTATCCCAGCTGAGAGCAATTTGAATATTATATTAATTATCAATTAATATTTCAAGTGAACAGAAAGATAAATGAGTAAGATCTAAATGAAAATATTTAAACCATCCACACTAAATCATTTTGCTATATGTTACCATGACAGAGAAATTGAAATAAGCAATTACTTCAGATTTTTCTGAAACGTTTAATTAATTAACAACTAATAAACAACATTAAATATTTGAATAGAAGATAATGTTCATAATGAAAACATTGCAAAAATACAAATGAGATAAAAAAAAACATAAATATATATATCATTATATCTCAAATTTTCAATAAAACACTGATTAATTCAATTATAATAACATACTAATTCAAATACAATATTGTGTTGACAAAGTGTAATATCGAATAATGAATACAAGCATAACCAAGTATACTGCATCAATAGTATAAGAAGAAGATTATATATTGAAATATATTATGAAAGTATCCAAAATAATACCGATCAACGATACCAGTTTGAGAATTTCTAGTCACATTCCACCTCCAAAGATGAAACCTTAGTAAGGAATAAAACTAGTACTGAAATAATATTTCAATGAAGTTTTTCTTCGGTCACTCCATCCCCCTTGCATTAAAATTACTAGTTTATATATAACCCTACGAGTCTTTCAATTCAGTTTCTTCATAAATGTTGTATTCAATACCATAGGAGGTCTATTCCTATTAAAGTGAATCGAATCTCTTCAAAATACACCTGTCACAAATACTACTAAAAAAACAAAAACAACTAGCCTGTATCATCTCCTGATTTAAGGGAACTGACAGATTCGTGGCTATTTTGAAATTCCAATCTTCAACTAGCATCAACGTTTTCCAACTATGATCCGAAACGTCCTGTATCTGCTGAGTGTATTAGTACCATGTACACATGTTCAACAAATATAATAATCTTATTAAAACCAATTTCAACAGAAATAACAATAAAACCAACAAATTATATGCATGCCTGTAAAATCTACGATTTTGCAGGTATGCTCTTAAAAATATTTTATTACCTGTCGAGAGAGAGAGATAAATCATATAACTAAAAATAGAAACAACATCAGGTTCTACTTTGTAAATTGATCACTCTTTTGGACTCAGAAAGTTTGGCTTTGAGCCTGATGATTACTAGCTTCTATTGATCTACTTTCTCAAGCAAGTGTTGGTTTGTGTCTATCATTGATTTTTTTGCTTTTTTTTTATTCATTATTCTTGATGTTCATGTCTTTCCATCTATTAATCCAGTTTAGTAACTCTTCCCAGAATGTCTTATTTTCCACATCTTTAAAGGCTGCGTTTGCTTGACATTCCTTTAGTTCATTTTTCAATTCTGTGATTTTAGTTTCATATACCCTGTCAAGGACCTATTGGAGAGTTTATTCCTCCTTATCATGACATGAATCATCTGCTTGAGAAGAATCAATATTATCTATAGCTTGATATGGTGATGGAAAGCTCATAAACGATGGCTCAGGGCCCGAACCACAAGCATCCATGCACGATGGAGCAGTTTCAAACTTACCTGACTCCGTAATGTCATTAGCCAATGATTTTTCATGATTATTCTCTATGGGAATAGGTTCATCCATATGCGTGGTTTCGGGAACCAATGATGGAACATCATCCTCAATATGGGCAATCACTGGCTGAGTACTCTGTTGAGTGGTCGCAGGAACAGAGGCTGTAGGTGTAGTATTCATACTTCTAGTGATTCTTCTTGTACAAACAAACACAAGGCCTTTTGGTTCAAAACCCCCTTTGTTACAACACACCTGCGCTAATTGTTCAAGTTTTCGCATGGATTCATCACCATGTTTTCGAGGAGTACATAACTCAGAGGGGTTTTCATTATTAACAGCATCAACATCTTCATTTTTGGTCAATCTGCCCTTTACCTTTGTAGGTGTACTAAAGCACTTGTTGGATAGATATTGTTCCATGGTTGTCTCAGCGTAACAAGGAGCTACATTCACAATTCCATCATTACTAATACAAGTGCCTATAGGTGGATTTTCTTACTGAAGCTCTTTATCCCTTAACTCAGCCTTATGAACATTATCAACTTCAGATTTTACTGTAGCTTTACGCTTCCTACGAGTTTTAGGGGGAGGGTTTGGCCAACACTATGTTGGCCCTAATTTACATCCAACCAAAAACTCATCCCAATATTTACAGCTAAGAGACAGCTGATGCTGGATTAAAATTTTAAGTAGACCATGATGGAACAAACTCCTATCAGGATTACCTATGGTAGTTTGTACCGTATGTGTCGTTTTCTTCATACTTTGCAATAGGTAAAATGGAAGATTAAGTTTAAAGCCTTTCAATGCTAACAATAGTCGCAGATGATAATAATGCATATGAGAGAATCGGCCATCACAAGATACATACATGACTAGGATTTCATAAAATGCTCGCCATTCTGGCTTTAAAATTTTAACCGAAACCCCAATCTTCAACTTTGCATTGGCCAGTAAGGGCAATAGTAAGGACTGACATTTCTTCTTATCCAATTTCCCCCCTTTAAACCATCTCTCTCGAGTTTGAGTAAGCTCCATAGCTTCTGCAATCTTATCTTCATCAATTATAAACTTTAAATCTCCAATCTGAGCTACATTTTCCTTAAAACTCATAGAAAATTGTTTAGTAACATCCATGTTATGGCCACTAAAACATCTAAAAAACTGACCCCATCCAATCTTTTTGAATAACAGAGCAGCTTTCTCATCAGCTTCAACAAGCTCAGGTCTTGAAATTTCAAATCAACTCAGAGGAGCCATTGTTTCCTCACTACAACTCTGGTTGTGGATTGAAATGAATGAAGTCATGAAAATGGAAGGAATAGGCACCCAAGTATAAGAAATTATGCGAAATGTCAAATCCTCATTTGATTCATACGTGACAGAGATGAGAACCCCAATTTTAGCCATTTTAACCAAATTTGGAGATGATGAGCACAACAGCCAGTGCTTTCGCTATGATAAATGAAAATACTAGCCATGACGAACTGAAATTATTCAGAGAGTAGGATGTACAAGGAAATTTCAAACTCTAACTAATCCTTCATATCAGAAATCATTCGATTCATGGATTATAAATTAAGACATTAATGACACTCAGTCTGGAATGATGAGCTCGTACATCATCATGAATGGTAATGGTTAGCAGTCATATATGAAATTAAATTCTATTGATACGATTTCATTATTACAACCACAACTTTCAATTAAATTGATAGGTGTTAACCAAATCCTCATACCAATATGAATTCAATCTTCATGCAGCGATCCTTGTAATAGATGTTTGTCTATTAGCCATATGAATCACGTATCTTCACTAAAAATCTCAATTGATAATTACTCTAGATTACACGTGGAAGGCAATTGTGTTCATTAACATGATGATGTAGAGTTATAATAATAATCCTTAAAGTTCTTAAGATTTCTAAAATGCAATTAACTAATGATCCCAATTCACACTCAAACCATATATATACATGTAGTTTTATTTTGAAAAATACTTTATGGAATCTTAACCACTTATGTCCCAAAACCAGATTTGATAGGATATAAAGCTCATAAAACTATTATGGTTATATTTATATGACACATGAAAATTTCAAAATAATATACATTTATTTGCACTCTCACTATTTTGTGTTATATATATACAGTTTTTACAAAGCAATGATACGATATTAAAGATTTAAGTTATATCTGAAATCTGAACCTTAGGTTTAATGAAAATATTTTTAATTAATAAATCACCTTTAGTTATAAGGATTTCAAGAACCTATAATATCTTATTAAAAACCAATCTTCAAACCAATTCAAAATGTATCTTCAATAGAAGCTAATTAGCATACTATACTTTAAAATTTCTTAAATCAATATATATAATCAGATGAATTAATTAATGATAAAATTGATCATATTTAAAATTTATGAGACTGACAACTGCTAATTTATCAAATTTATGAAAGTGTTTTCATAAATTTCTAATATGACTCTTAACTCTTCTATAATTGAGAGTACCTTCAGAATCGAGGATTCTGAAGGCACTCTTTTATAATCTTTAAAAAGTAAATCATAGAAGAGAGCTGATCATTTTCTGCTCAATGAAAAAAAATAAAAAATGAAGGGGTTGTTGTTGACTGCCAACAGGTTCCTCAGTTATGAAACTATAATATAATAGATAGTATGGTCAAGGGACTATTGCAAAGAACAAAATGATTTAAAAATATTAAAAATTTACAAGAATCCATTGTGTATGCTATACATTGGCTACTGTTCGTCTGATCAGTCGGCTACATCAAAAGCAACATGGGTGACTTGAATAATTAGTTCTTACATTTCAATAAACCTCCCCGGGAGAAAATCCAATGCCTCGAATTAAGCTGTTGTAGTGGAAAATTACCGAAAGGAAGCACGAACAATTGGGAAGTGGCCTGGAGACACAATTAGGCTACACCCTTTCTGGTGTAGTGTTGAACAACGTCTCAGAGACTCCAACCAGCCTATATATTCCTTGTGGGTAGCCGTATCGGTTAAGGGTTTTGGACATACTCCCTGTACCTTTGGTTATATTTGGAATTCCCTTTCCCCTAAGTTAATTCACTCATTTTTTACATTAACTTAAAATTTACCAAGAGGCAATAGCAAAACATCTTCTTCAACATTTTTCAGCACGCAAAAATCTTATGACTCCATTTTAATTCGGCACTGGTCATCATTGTTTATATTTGCATGATTTATGATTTGAGTAATTTTATAATTCCTTGTGCTATTTATGATTTTGTAATTATTTTATATTTCAAATCTCTTGTTTTCCATTATTTATTAAAATCTCCTAAAAAACTTACTCATCCAATTCCATCACCACTAAATCCTAATCAGCCTTCACAACTCTTTTAGGGTCTACCCTCCTTGGCTTCGTTAGGATTTTTCCTAAACGGAGGAGTCAAGAAAAGGGTGACAACCTTGACTCGAGGCATTCCCCCAAGGACACATCAAGTGGCTTGAATATTTATGTCACATCCCCCCCAGGTGTGTGAAAGGAGGAAACAACATCAAGACCTAATGGGGATACTATTGGATCATATTCGCATTGTCATTGGATAGTTCAAACAAATTTAATGCAAACCTCAGGTAGTTTCCAGTAGGTAAAGAAGAGAAGAGATAGGGATAGAGGGGCTTACACAAGTAGTCATAAAGAATAAAGAGTAGTAGCCAACTTTCAAAGACATCTTGCATTTCATGTCCCCAAAAAAGAAACTCTTAAATTTTGAATGAACCTAAATAGGTGCAGGTCTATGCCTAATTCTACCATTAATATGCTACAATTTTTTCTAAGTGGTATTGTAGAACAGGTTCTCCAGTGCTTATTTACCTTTTCTTGCATAAGAAATTATAGTACCGAGTAAGAACTTGCCATCTATTTTGATACAGTTACCATATGTGAAGCAATAATGAGTCAATGACATAAATCATGTTGTACATGGAGATCATTTATGAAAACATCTATTTCAAAAAAAATGTTGTTTTCAGTATTTGTATGAATTCAAGGTGCATGAGATTCACTCTTAAGCATTTGATCCGATTTTTCATACAAATATGTCCAAATTGTTGGTAACAAGAATATCTAAAGGCTCTATGGTTGACCACATGCTTTGAAAAGAATTCCATCAAGGCTTCATCATAAATGTGAAAACTCAACATCCATAGCACACTTCCCACTTGCATTCACTTGAGAAAAACATAGGACAAGAAACTATGGGAACCATTTCTCAAACAATAGTTGGTTGGAACAATAGTGGGCTAGGTGTCTGCAAATGGGTAGGGAAAGTCATTAGAGGAAATTTGGGGTCTAAAATGGGCCTCATAACAAAATGAACCAACAATAAATTATTTTGAGTTGGAATTCAAGAACCAATAGAATTTCAATAAAATGAGTCAACCATAATGGTTGACTTGACATATTTGCCATAAAAAAAACTACTTTTTTTGTTTGTATTTTCAACATATCTCCCTGTATTTTTACTCAAATTTTGAATGTGAGGGATTGTTGGATGCGGAATTTGATTCTGCATCCAACGAGTACCCACACTACATACTTTTGAAGGACCTCGCTACCACAAAAACAAGAAATACCTGAAAAATGTGATGATGTACTCAAATTTCAAACGGGAGGGCTCGTTGGATACAAAATTTGATTCCACATCCAAAGAATTAGCCACACTGCATACTTTTGATGGACCCCTCTACCCCAAAAACAAGAAATACCTGAAAAAATTTGATGATGATGTCATCATCACATTTTTCAGGTATTTCTTGTTTTTGGGGTAGTAGGGTCCATTAAAAATATGCAGTGTGGGTACTCGTTGGATGCGGAATTAAATTCCACATCCAACAATTCCTCTCGTTCAAAATTTGAATAAAAATACAGGTATATATGTTGAAAATATGAACAAAATAATATTTTTCTTCTTTTATCCCTCCAAAATTAATAAATATTATTTTATTATTTTCCTTAGGAGGCCCATTTTAGACCTCAAAATTCCTCTAATGAGGAACAAGTTAATATTTTTACTACCACGCATTATCATCTAGTTTGATTCTAGGGAACAAACATGTTTTACAAGGGTTGATCAAGGCCTTACTAGGTTAAAGCTTCGAGGATATGATATCCCTTCATTGGGAAGCAAAGTGTTTTAGTAAAATGTGTATCATGGTGTTTCTGAGAGGTGGTATATAATATTCACTTTGCATGGAGCATTCATGTATTCTGTCGCATGAGACCATTTCATGGGAATGAGAAGAGAGCACGTACAAGACTTATTGTAGCTCCTCAGTCAGATCAAGTTCTCATCAAAGATGGGGAAAGCTGAAGGCATATCAACTTGACAAGGTGTTTCTTCCTGAGTATTCACAAGATACAAAAAAATCCTTTAATGACTACCATTTAAATAATTACATGGTAAATTCAAAATTGTTTTCAAACTCTAACGATTTTTGTGGATATGATTTGTTTGTAGAATTGGTGCCGATTCTCATATATGCTTTTGATGGCCACAATGTATGTATTTTTGCATATTGGTAGACCAGAGATGGAAAAAATTATACAATGGTGCATGTTTGGGTTTAGGTTTGGTTGTTGTTTTTCGTCAAATTTGAAACCTATTATTTTACTCTCTTTCAGAATATAGTCCTTAATACCTGACTCATAATTCATAATACATTCATAATACCTAATTGACAATTCATAAGTAGCTATTGTAGATAACCTAATGATGGTGAAAACATGGGTTCCTACTAAGAAAGGAGTTACGTTTGAGCTTGATATTTTCCAGCTCAAAATTAAAATCCTTACAATTTCCTTTTTAAGAGCTTGACCTAAATGCAGAGCATTTCTCATGGTCATCTAGATTCTACAGTATTCACAGCGTAATTTTACATAGGATTTCTAAAATTATGTCAAGAAGACTATGATGGAAATGCCAATTTTTCTTTTTTTATCAGAAAGGAATAACCAATTTCCCATTACCATCATAGTTGCACCATGATTCTATGAGAATTCCATGCATTGAAAGAACAAAAATCGTGGTTCAAAAGGACCTTCCCACTACATTGTAATCGACATTATTTTTTTTAGGGATAGCTTATGATGCATCTGAGTTTACCGATCTGGAAATGAATTCTCTCAAGTGGATGGCCATAAAATTGAAGTATCATGGAAATTTCATGAAGCCCACCCCATGAAGATTAACCAAGCAATTCCTTTCATCTTGATTAATATTTTGCAGGAAGGAAGACCAGATAGTCCATGTGTTGTTCCTCACACAGTCAAGGAAATATTTCGACAGGTTTCTTTGGATAGTAGTTTAACCTTTACCTTTACAATTAATAGGATGGAGGTTTACAAGGTATCTTTGAGATATTTTCTTGTGTGTTGACCTACAAGGACAACATAACCCTATACAAAATGGTACCACCATCCACTCTTATGCTACTTTGTTCTTAAGTTTTTGAAATGTTCTTCTATTTTCTCACAAATTTTTATTTCATCTGTTCATACTTCAACTATAAATATTTCATTTAGCATCCAAATACTTTTTTAACCCTAACCAATCTAACATGTCCAACACTATCCTTTACAGTTCAAATGGAGATTCATCCTAAAACTGCTCAGAAGTGTAGTGCACATTATAATTCATCTTAGGATTGATGAGTCTTCCATTTCTATTTTTTTCCACACCGTAGTTCACTCTTGGATTAATGAGTCTTCTATGTAAACATATTTTATAATCATGAATACATTTGAGGTGAACATTTGTGCAAGTCTCAACATAATCTGAGTCGACATTGTTACATTTTTTATTTATCGAGTCTTTGATTAATAACAATGACAACCAAATTATTAGAGATATTTCTTGTTTCTTTTGTCAAATTAGAGGACATTTTGGTGAAGTTTTGAGCTAGTAAGTGCTTTCCACCGTGAGTTAATTCATGGGAAATATTTTTGTTTGGAACTTCTATTTTCTTTTCATGGGTGCTTATCATATTTCTTGAAATTGTCAACAATTGTAGATTCGTAGAACAGTTAAGTTTATGGAGAGTTTGAGAATATCTATGTATTTAAAGCCTTTAGGAATATATGCATAATTATTCCTTATATTTTTTGTAATTTCTCTTGAAGGTTAGGGTTTTATTTGTGGTTGTTGAACTAGGATTTGAATATTGGAACTCAGGTCTCTCTGTTCTTGGAAGAAAGAAAAACATGGAACTCTATTTATTTGACAACAACTATGTCTACCTTTGTTACTAATAATTTGAAGAGGAGAATAAAGTTGAAGGGAGGAAGTGGTTATGACGAAATGAATAGTTTTCTCATCATAAAATAATGTTTTGGATTGGACTTATTGTTTTAAGAATTGACTTTTGACAAAATTGTGTGTTTAGGTCTTGTGATATTGGCACATCATGGAAGATGGGACAAATAAAGTTGAGGGATGGGGTTAGGGGTCTTTCATTATGAGAAAGGATGAGTGTTTTTGGAATTAAAATTTTTAGGGATAGAGCTAGTATTACGGTTAGGGTTATGGAATGGTGTAAATATAGGTTTCTTGTCAATTTTTATTTGATGACTAGGGCACAGAGAAAGTCTTGGTATAGGTTGGTACTATCAAACATAAACATTTAAATATGAAAAATAGTGAACAAACTAGAATTGAACTTAAGAACAAGTAATGATTCCAAATATCTTATATGATTTTGGAGGTGGATCTTGTTGATTACTTCAAGAAACTATTGGATAAATTTTCCCAGTGATTAACAAAATTACTACCACTTGCACATGAAGTTTTATAAATAGCATGGTTGATAAAAAAATCCTTCCCAAGTCATGGAACAAGGCATTAAATATAGTAGGATTGGTGTTGGTAGCCTGATGTTCATTTAACTCTTGTATACCTCAAGATCATCTTAGTGAGATTATCATCAAGCATGACAAAGTCCCTCTAAATGTGTGACTTTAGGAAGGAGGTTATACTCTTTAGTTTTCACTAGGCATTGTTGGAAGGTGGTTGGAAGTAGGAAGCATGACTACATATCAAGAGTCCAAAACATCTTTATGAATCTATCTACTAAACTTTAGTAATGATATTTTGGTGTCTAGTTGAAATGTAGAGGTGGAAACCCAGAGTTGTAGTTTAATGGATTTAGTAATATCACTAGCCAATTATTGCACCACACTTTCCAAATTGGGATTTGCATCCTTAGAGCATTGAGTGTTGTGACAAGCCATTAAGAGATAAATATATGTTGTGAAATATTTGTAGATGAAACCCCGAGTGTTTTATCTAGTTAGGGTTGTGTGCAAGAAGGGTTTGTTGAGAGATGAGGTGTGTGATACAATCCTAGTAAATGTGACAAAACATAAGTGAGAAGAACTAGGATGGAGGATGATGTCTAGAGACACCAAGAAAATATTACACATAGATTATATGAAATAATAGGAAGTCTTGAGGTGGGATGGAAGCCTCCATAAAACCTCAAGTAGAAAATATAGGTAAATGTTGAGGCAAAAAAAGAGGTGTGTTGTACAATTGTGGAAATTGAACCCAGGTGTTAGAACAATTACACTCACAAAAATTTCCAATTACACATGCAAATTACACACAAAGGAGACTGAATATGGAGCATAACACTAATCTATATTGAATAAGTGTACAATAGCCAACCCCATGAATTCATAGGCTGCCACAATAAATAATTACATGAGAGATTCGAATGCATAAGGATGCCATTCGAATTTGGTCAAAAGCAAGCTTACTAAATCTAAGCAAATCCCCCATAGGTGCATAAAGCAGTTTCCAAATCTATCTAGGAGCTCACGAATTGGAAAAATCAATTAGGCAAGCTAATAAATGATGGAAGGAAAACTCATACATTCTTTTCTTAGGAGAAAAGAGTGGAGGATGATGAGGACAAAAAACAAGTTAACTTCACCTAGTCAAACTTTCCCAATTTCCTTAAAACTCAGAAAAGGCAGGCAATAAAGCAGAAAAAGCAGACATGTGCTAGGAAGGCCAAGAATAAAGCAGATTTGATTCCAAGTGGTTTCCTAAGTGCTCCATGACTCAATTTTAGCAAGTTTTACCACTTTGGACATGTGGAGGACAACTTGCATAAGGTGGAATATGGAAACTAGGGAAATAAGACAAAAATTGGATTGATTAATGTCTAAGGTAGCTAACTATTGGTTGATTATTCTAACACCCCCCCCTTAAGCCTAACTTATGAGGAAAATATCAGAAAATTATAGGGCCTAGCAACAAGGCTTAGTCACCCTTTACATACTGCATGTCCATTTAACTAAGGAAAGAGGCAAAAACCTAGTGGGAAAAATCCTCCTTTAAACATGGACAGTAAAACAAAATTTGAAAATCTTGTCATCACTCATGCTTCACAGCATGATCAGCAATCCCTAGCAGTGATTTGAGATTTCTGAATGTCTTCTCACAAAAAAAATTGGTGAAGATATCTGCTACTTGTTCCGAAGATGAACAAAAGAGTAGGTGAATGGTGCCATCATGCACAAGCTGTCTGATGTAGTGCATATGGATCTCAATGTGTTTGGTTCTCTGTCTTTGAATTGGATCATTGCAGATTCAAATGGTACTCTAATTATCACAATAGATAGTAGTTGAGTATTCTTATTCGAAGCCACACTCACCAAGTAACCCTGCAACCATAAACATTGAGTTGTTGCATTTACAACTCCTCTATACTCTGCTTCTGTAGATGAGAGTGCAATGGCACTATGTTTCTTGCTTGACTAGCTGATTGGTCCTTCAGCAAGCATGAACACATATCCTGATGTTGAATTTCGATCTGTGTTGTCACCTGACCAATCACTGTCAGTAAACCCAATCAAATCAAGATCAGATTTAGCTTTGTAGAAGATCCCATGAGTCCTTGTTCCCTGAACAAAGTTAAGGATCCTTTTGGCTTCTCTCCAATGGATATCATGAGGCTGATCCATGCATCTTGAAGCCACACTTACTGCATAAGAAATATCAGGTTGAGTATGTGTAAGATACAACAAACACCCAATCAGTTGCCTATACAATGTATTATTTACCATAGGTGAAGAATCTACTTCTTCAAGATTAACTCCTAAAAGGAAGGGAGTCTTGTTGGGCTTGCAATCCTTCATGTTGAACTTGTTCAGAAAATCCAAGGCATACTTGGAATTATGTACTTTGATTCCTGTAATGTCCCGGTTTTGACCCCGTTACATTAGATGTATATGATGTGTATTTTGTAATGATCATGGTGTGGAGCTAAAGGCCAAGGCCCCGCCATTGATCGGTAATGCTATGTTTTGGATTTAATTGTCACCGAAGGTCTATCGGGGCATGCGGCATATAATATGTTGGCCATCATGTAAATAGGCATCATAATTAATTAATGGACACCACCAGCTACGGTCGCGGCAACTAAAACGAATGGGGCATGATTTTCTAAGGATAAGGGGGGTGAAATATTTAACCTATAGACCAATGGGGAAAAGCAAAATGCCTATGAGAAAACCCATCAAACTGTCAACTACCTTTCTTGTCTTTTTCTCCAATCATTTATTTCTTCCAGAATGTGGTTGAGTTAGTTATTGCATGGAATGGGAAGAGTATGGGAAAAGAAATTCGAATTGGGCAGAGACCCATTTTTGAAAATCATGTTCTGACTTCCTTGGCAAGGAAAATTCCCAAAAACGTAGGCCATTCTGCTATGCATTCACATTTTTCAGTTTCCTCACGTTTTGGGAGCAGCTGGAATTTTTCCTGTGTCTTTTATTCCACGTTTTTGGTTGCTGGCTTCATTTTTCCCATGGAGGGGAGGTCATTTTGATAGTGCTAGGGATTGGGTTGTCTTCTTCAAGTTTTTTGGGGCTGCTGGTGCATTTTCCATTCACGTTTTTGGAAGTTCCATGTGTTTTTACCATGGCTGTGAAGAGCCATTCACGTTTTTTACTGTCTCAACGACTATTGGCCTCACACACAGGCTATTTGGGACATTTTTCCCTGCTGAGAGTTGTGCTCACTGATAAGCTTCAGGGCTGTGTGTTTTTCCCCATATTGTGAGCCATTTTTGCTGTTACGTTTGGGGCTGTGTAATTCGTTTTTCCCTGTTTAAGTTGTGAGAGCTGAATTGATTGCTTGAATGCAATTGTTTGTATTTGGACTGTGTGAGGAGTAAGGGTGTTGGCTTGGTTTCTTGATAAACCTGGTGCTAGAAACCACATAGACAGAGCTAGAGGGCTGGCCTTCTTCTCCATCACCCCTGAATAGCACTGGAAGAGAATGTAGTGCCTGAGGGACTGTGTAGCAGAGAAGGGACTGATTCCTTGTGTTGGGTGTGGATGGGTGTCTTAGAGGTCAGGCTAGTTCCGGTGTAGGTGTTCTTGGCTCTGTTATGAGCTCACCAGCTTAGAAAATTTCCTTCATAAACTCCTAGATGACCTGATAAAACCAACTTAGTTGGCTTGGCTGTGTTTTGGTTACCTTTGGCTATGTGTCAGCCTGCTAGTTCCCTTATTCCTTGGAGAATCATGCCCAACTCGAGGGTGGCAGCGTTGCTGAGAGATTGATGAGCACACTGGCCTATGGTTGGGTGGAACGTTGCAGCGACGTAGCTGGTTGCGGATCGAGTTTACCATAAGATAAGTGATCTTGTGTATTATACCTCTGCAAATCTTAATTTACTGTAATGAAAATGAAATGAACATGATAAATGCATGCATGACTGAATTCTTGTTGAATGTATGATGCTGTTTCCACTGTGTATGTTAAATGAATGCATATGTGTGTGTTAAACAATGGCATTTGTACATGGTTTACCATAATGCATTCCTGGCAGCATTCTGTTTATGTAATTTTTATGCCTGTCCATGTTCATGGGCGGTTAGTCCGGTTGTTTGAAGCATTGGTTGCGTCCTCTTTGCCGGTCGGAGGCATGGGGATGTGACAATTCCATGTTTTGTTTGAGCAATCTTGAGCCCCAAGAATTGGCTCAATAAGCCCAAATCAGTCATTGAGAATGCATGGTTCATTGCATCCTTCAAGGAGGCAATTTCATCCTTTGAGCTTCCTGTAATGAGAAGGTCATCAACATAAAGGAAAATAATCATTAATGAACCATGAATCAGCTTCAAATAGACATTTTTATCTGAATTGCATCGAACAAAATTCAGTGATAGCAGAAAGCTATCAATCTTGGCATACCAATCCCTGGGGGCTTGCTTAAGGCCATACAATGATTTCCTTAGCTTGCACACAAGAGATGGATTAGTAGCAAATCCTTGAGGCTGCTGCATGTAAATATATTTATTAATATCTCCATTTAGGAAAGCACACTTCACATCCATGTGATGTACCTCCCACTGCTTCGAAGCTGCAATGGCTAAAGCTAGCATGATGGAGTCCATCTTTGCCACTGGTGAAAAGGTCTCATTGTAGTCTATTCCATGTACCTGTGAGTAGCCCTTGGCTACCAATATTTCCTTATATTTCAAAGGTGAACCATCAGCAGAAAATTTGGTTTTGTAAACCCACTTACACTGAACTAGCTTCCTCCCTGGGGGAAGATCAACCAGCTCCCAAGTGCTGTTCTTCTGGAGTGAGATGAACTCTTATTTCATGGCTGTTTCCCATCTTGGATTATGTGCTGCATATTCATATGTATATGGGTCTGATTCAACCATCAGATAGCATTTCTCTGCAAACAAAGGGTCTTTCACACACAGAGCACTCTCAAACTGAGATCTAGTCCTCCTAGGATCATTAGGATTTCCAGCTAGTTCTCCAGCTGCATGAATGGTATTTGCTGCCCATTTTGGTCTTGTAGGAATGTTAGGATCTGAAATTAAATCATAATTATCAAACATATCAGAATCAGAAAGTTCAACTATCTCTTCACTTACATTCAATGGTTTTGGTGGTGAAGAGGATTCTCCAACTTCCACTCTGCTAAAGGCTCTTCTTGGAACCGAACACTCCTTCCAATGAAGGTTTTGTTTGTGCTCAAATTGATCAGCTTGTACCCTTTTGAATATTTAGAGTACCCAACAAATAGACACTCTTGGATTTGGGGCTGCAAAGCCTTCCTCTTTTCTGTTGGAATTCTAGCCCAAGCCCTTGAGCCAAAAATCCTGAAATGGGTCACATCTAGCTTGTTCCCACTCCATGCTTTGAAAAGAGTCATACCATCAAGCTGTTTATGAGGCACCCTATTCTGAATATAGGCTACATAGTTTATAGTTTCATCCCAAAACTTTGGTGGCAAATTCTTAGCCTCCATCATGCATGTTGCCATCTCTTTCAGTGATCTGTTCTTCCTCTCAGCAACACCATTTTAATGTGGTGTGTAAGGGATGGAATGCTACATCTGAATACCTGCATCTACACAATATTGAATGAACTCAGACTTGACATACTCACCAACATTGTCAGATCTGAGGACCTTGAGTTTCCTCCCAGACTGGTTTTCAACCAAATCCTTAAAGACTTTGAAGAGGCCAAAAACTTTAGAGTTATGTTTCAGGAAGTAAACCCAACAATACCTGGAAAAGTCACCTATGAATTTCAATGCATATTTGGCCTAACTCATTGAAATATGAGGAAATGGGCTAGCAACATCACTATGGATCAACTCAAGAGGTGCAAAGGTTCTCTCATGACTAGCTTTCTCAATTTTATGCTCTGGGTGTTTTCCTAAGATGCAACCTTGATAGACTCCTTTGGAAAACTTAATCTTTGGTAACCCTATGACCATTTATTTTTCACTAAGATCAGAAAGATACTTGTAATTGAGGTGGCCAAATATTTCATTCCAAAGCTTGCTTGCCTCATTAGCATGAATCAGAAGAGCAGAGGGGTTTGAGTAGGGTAGGAAGTGTGAGAACATGTATACCTTCAAAGTGTGATTTGCAACTCCTTTTGCAATGACTTTACCACTTGATATCTCTGTGATCTCAACTTCATCAGGGGAGAATATGACCTTCTTTGGAGACCCTGTGTGGGTCATCTAATACACTGATAAGAGGTTAGAGGCAAGACCTGGAACATACAATATATTTCCGAACTTACCATGGTCAAGATCAATCCTCCCTTTGACCAAACTTTCAGTGAGAGAGTCATATTCCAGTAAAATTGGTGGTCCTTTCGACATGTCAAGTGAGGTGAATGCCTCCTTGGTCAAAACCATATGTCTTGAAGCTCTAGAATCAATGATGAAGCTAGGTGAGCTTGATGCGCCAGCAACCAATGCATGAACTCTCTCTCTGTCTTCTGAATTTGATCCTCCTTCCCTCTTCTTTGAGCTGTCTGGAAGGGTGATGCCATTCTTTTCCAGGAGTTGGGTCAGCATGTCAATTTGCTTCCTCATGCAGGAGCTTTCAGGATGATTTCCCTTACTACAGTATGCACACTTGCTCATTTCTCCTTTGTTCTTCTTCTTCTGGGGGTTCTTCTTGGAGCTTTGGGGATCCTCTGGAGACTTGTTCTTATCTCTCTTTTGCTTAGGTGGCTTCTTAGCTTTCTTCTTGATTTTTGAATCCACCCTCGAATCTCCAGCAACCAAATCTTGGTCTTTGGAAGGTTTGATGGTGCCCATCATCACCAATTTATCTTGTTCTTATGTGAGAGATTCCATGAAATCTGCAAGGCTAGGCATTTTCCAGGCTAGAGCTGTCAACTTTGTGGCATGGAAGGTTGAGACAAACACTGAATAATCAGGGCCAAGCTTTGAGAGTATGAACAAAACCAGTTTCTCCTCCTTCTTTTCGATCCCACACTATTTTAGCTGCAAAATAAGGGATTTGAACTTGGAAAAATAGAGTTGCAGGGATTCAAAGCTATTGGGACTTAGGGAGATCAATTCATTTTCAATTTGAGTTGCAGGGATTCAAATCTATTGGGACTCAGGGAGATCAATTCATTTTCAATTTGATGTCCCCTCATCTCATCTGTCTTATTAAAAAGCTCAACAATCTTCTCCGATACTTCATTTGGTGATGTTAATCCATCAAGATGGAAAAGGAAGTCTCTGGATATGCTTAGACATAGGAGACCATAGGCCTCATCCCTCCTATTGTGCCATTTAATTTTCTCTGCAGCTGCATTGGGATCTGCTTTTGTTTCCATAGTCACTCTGTAGAGGCCTTTCGCTCTCAATAGTATCTCCATCTCTGCTTTTCATTCAAAGAAGTTAAATGGACTCAAGATGATCTTCTAAGATTGATCCATAGCTGAGAAATTGTCCCTTCAGTCAGCAGAATGCTCCCAGTCAATGATGTTGAACTTGCAATAAAAAATTGGAAGGAGAGAAATTGATATACAAAGGCTCTGATACCATGTGGAAATTGAACCCAGGTGTTAGAACAATTACACTCACAAAAATTGCCAATTACACATGCAAATTACACACAAAGGAGACTGAATATGGAGCAGAACACTAATCTGTATTGAATAAGTGTACAATAGCCAAACCTGTGAATTCATAGGCTGCCACAATAAATAATTACATGATATATTTGAATGCATAAGGATGCCATTCGAATTTGGTCAAAAGCAGGCTTACTAAATCTAAGCAAATCTCCCATACGTGCATAAAGCAGTTTCCAAATCTATCTAGGAGCTCACGAATTGGAAAAATCAATTAGGAAAGATAATAGATGATGGAAGGACAATTGATACATGCTTTTATTAGGAGAAAAGAGTGGATGATGATGAGGACAAAAAACAAGTTAACTTCACCTAGTCAAACTTTCCCAATTGCCTTAAAACTCAGAAAAAGCAGGCAATAAAGCAGAAAAAATAGACATGCACTAGTAATGCCAGGAATAAAGTAGATTTGATTCCAAGTGGTTTCCCAAGCACTCCATGACTCAATTTTATCAAGTTTGACCACTTTGGACATGTGGAGGACAACTTGCATAAGGTGGAATATGGAAACTAGGCAAATAAGACAAAAAATGGATTGATTAATTTCTAAGGTAGCTAACTATCGGTTGATTATTCTAACAACAATAGTTCATTTGGTGGAGTCAATGGACAATAAAAAGAGCTAAATAGGGGATATGGTGTGGAGGATGGACCTCAAAGAACCTAAAAAAACCTGATACATCTACAGTAAATAAGATAACTAAGTGTGTAGGGTGGACTCCATATAACCATAACATTTGAATGAAAAGGAGTTCATGATCTTACTTCTATGATACATAATGATAAGAAACATCCCTCCTACAAAAAAATCAAAGAGATAAACAAAGCAAGAGGTTGGAGTTGATCCAAACAAGAGATAAGGCATGAGAATCCATAAATGAGAGTAGATTGCAATATTTTCTTCAACTTTATTAATGAGTTTAGTGGATTCCTTATTATATGTTTGCATATCTCTTCAAGTCCAAACCCATGGTCTAGGGATGGATGTTAGTCAAAGTTTGAAAAAATATAATATCCACATGAAAATATCTCAAGGATTGAAATTGTTGCCTTAGCTAACTAACCGAGACAACAAATAAGTAAATAATGTAGATTCCCCTAGATTCTAGAATGTATCACACTCAAGTTTATCAACACCCCTTAATATCTCAGTTAGTTGGAAATATGAATCCTAAAGGGAGGAGTTCCCTGAATTCTTGGATTGCTTGATTGGATAACTAAGCTTATTGCACTAGTTCAACTGGCTAGGATTGACTTGGATGCTTGGCTAGAGGAAGACACCTATATTTCTTATCATTCAAACAATGTAGCATTAAATTTGATATATCTTGAGATATACACATTGCAAGTGACTCATTTCAAATTTCACTATGTATATTCCAAGATATATTATATTTATTGTCACAACATTACTTACCAATGATTTGTTGTTGAGATTAAATATTTTCATCCAATCACTATTGACAAGATCCATGTTAGAAAATAGGACCACAGAGTAATAATAGATATACATTTAAATCAATAAACAAGATGCAAAACAAATTAAAACATTACAAAGAGACACAAATATAACGTGGTTCACCCAAATGATGGCCTACGTCCACAAAGAAATTTTCCAGTCCTTTTATTACAGTCCAGAAAGATGAAGGGATACACCCTGCATCAAAACTGCTGCACTTCCTCTTCACGCTCTCATAGTCTCTCTTCTAGTACAATATAATACCATACTCAGTCGATTTACAATGCTTTCTTTTATAGTGGAAATACATTCTAGGGTTAACCCAATACCATGGGTCCACAATACTGTTGGCCTACACACATCCCGAAATTTTTTTTTTGGGGGCTCTGCCCCTGAACCCCAAGGCAAGGGGAACGACTGTACAGTACTCCTGGGTTACAATCACAACTGAATAATATCTCTGGATCTCGAAGATTAGGCTCCACAACCAACAATCCAATCATTGTTGGGCTCTCTACATACCACCTTTTTGTGAAAGGAATTATATGATGCTTCCTAAAAATTCATCTTTTACAAATACCAAATTAAAAATATTCAAATATTCAACTAACATATCCTTCATCAACATATCTAATGTATGTGCATTGGGATACCCACTTAGGTGGTACCAAATCATCGCATCATTAGACTTTATAGCAACCTCCATGGAAACTTCTTGCAAATATTTATTTTCCTTTGAAATTGCAAGAAAACATCTATATTTTTCTCTAGAGAAATATTTTATGCCATTAACAAAGTTTCTGTGTTTTTTCATCTCTTGTTTTGATCACCTTTTGATCTTCTGCAGGTACGTTGAAGCTCACTCCTTAGTTTGGGGAGGGCTATTTGAATAAGCCACTAACAATACATTTTGTTTCAAGGTGTTTCATCTTGATAGAAATATTTCTTCATCCTTACTAGAGTTTTGAATTGAAAGTACATACCTTGCTTCCTATCTCTTTGTTTTTTCATTTATTTATGGATGCAATAACCTCATTTTGTATCCATATTATATCCAAACTTGTGAAAACATTGTTATAATTTTATTCATTTCATAACCAACTAAAAGCTACACATGGATGGAAATTCATATGGATCCCTTTGTGGACTTCACAATTTTTATTGGTGAAGAGAATTGTGCCCTTGGCACAGTCCAGTGTCGAAAAGGTCATACATATGTTAATATCCATCGTGAAATTGTGGACGATGAAATCATTGAATATCCTTTTGATTTTATTGTCCCAATTGGAATTCCTTTAAATACAAGACAAGAAAAAAAAGGAAACCTACAACAATAAATGTAGGCATTAAGAGGAAAGTAGGCACGTTGGTTGTTGAATCATTGCAATCACATGTAATGGAAGGAACACCAATCTTTAAAAACATTGAAGGGAATGTGGAGGAACCTGGCAAACCTATGCATAAACAACCAAGAGTTGATCATGTGTTTGATTAAGTGGAACAAGTTGTACAGGTTGATCCTAATGTATTGGCATCTTGGGAACATAAAGTGAATAGTTTAATGGAAGAGTTTGTAAAGGAGAATCTAAAACTCAAGGTATATTTAGAAAATGGAAAACCTAATATAAAGATCCATTTTACAATTTGTGGCATTGATTATGGAACGGGGGAATTATCCTTGGAAACATGAATAGTTCGCAACTTCAAAAAAAATCACATGAAAATAGGGTCCCATCAACATCACATTTCAATGTTGGGATTTAATGAAATTTCTTCATGTAACAGAGAAAATAAAACAACAATGGATAGAGATCAACTTGAGATTGATCAAATAGTCAAACTTCTACATGATTTCAACCAAAAGTAAGAGCCTAATTTGTTCAAGGTGGTGGAAGCACCAATTTAAAACTATGAGGACAAGAAAAAAGTAAGAGCGGAATGTACACAATGCAATAGATGGTTCTCTTTGGTGCCAAAAAGTGGTAATATAGTCAGTTCTCTAAATGAACACATCAAATAAAATAAGCACACTACTACTATAGATGAGGCTTCACATGATACAGTTGTGTTGAGGAGTGGTACAGTTGGGAGACCAAAAAATCCTACCAATGAAAAGTACCAACAAAGTTTGACTAAGTTCTTTATCCCATCACTATCATCACCATTACATGGGGTTTATACAAGTTCACAAGATTCTACTTCAGGTGTGTTAATTACCCAAGTTTTAATTTAATTTGAATTTGAATATGCACATTAATTCATTTGTTATTACTTGTTAGTAACAATTAGTAGATCATTTACCAATGTGTTTCTTCATCTTATTCCAGGACAATTGCCTCCCCCTATATTACTATGTTGGGGGTGTTGGGATCTGTATCTTGATAGAAGAGGGGAGAGATTGGACACAAAGGTTCTAATGGATGACCAATGTTGTGGAAACATGTGGGCCATAGAGAAATATACCAGGAGCACACTATGTTATTATGGTACTGAATGTCATATTAACAGTACATACAAACATATTCATTGCAAGAGATTTTATGAAACATGAATCCCTTTCGATTCATTGACATGCGATTTTTGTAAGTTGATACCTAATTGTGTTGACTTTTGAATGTTTTTATATTGCGAATCAAGGAGCAACATCAAAAGACACGGGAGAGATATGGGGAAAGGGAGAAGGTTGGACCATTTTGATCAAACTGGACTTAAAATTGTTGCAAGAGATGTGTTTGTGCCATAATTTGTTCTTAGACTACATAAGAACAAGCCAACACAATCTCAATAATCACAATAAAGTAAAATAGGGTTTTCTAGAGTTTTGGTTGAATAGTTTAAAGACAAGAGGGAAAACATTCATAAAACCAAGTAAATACTAAATCATGAGCATTTGAATGACTGAGATGCATAACATATAAACCATAATCCAACAGAAAACACAATACTGAGTTTCACCCATACTTAGAAAGCATTTCAAGCATAAAAACATTAAACAGGAAATGAATATACCAACTGAGTAATTAACACAAATTAGAAATGAAACGATTCAATAATCTAAAGGGCATATAGCAGCATATATTTCATTATTCAGTCCTCAGAAACACATAAGAGTCTTTTACTTAGCTTATAAAAAAAGCCTGATAGCCTCCCCTTGTCAAAAAAAAATCAAACCCTTTGTCCTCTTTCAGACTTACATTTATCCTATTCTTTAAAAAATAGTTACATAACTGAACCCTAACTACCTTTAGGTCATCTATAGAATGGTTCAATATAAACTAACATTATACAAAAATAAAATAAAATAAAATTTCGAACTAACTAATAACTACTCCTTAAAGAACTTCACTAGTCTTTTGTTGCTTCAGCTAATAGAGCGATTCCCTCCAAAGCCTGAGCTTTCCTTCTAGATTTCAAGTGATCTTCTTCCAAGTTTGCAACTTTCTTTGTTAACTCTTTCTTTTGCTGAGTCAGCTCCTAGATAGTGTGCTTTAATTCTGTAAGCTGATTCTCTGTCTGTCTTTTTCTTTTAAGAGCCTCTCTAGAAATTGCAATCAATTTCGGGTAGTGACTGTTAGCCTCTTCCAAGTCTTCTCTTAGTCTCCTGTTTGCAGTAACTAATCCATCATTGGTTTCATGCATATACTCCATTTGATGATTGTATTGCTTAATGCTTCTTTGCAGGTTTTCTATTTCAGAATCAATACATTTGTCTCCTGATATTGTTTGCATCCCTTCTTGTGTCCATGGGATTTTCAGTTTCTTATAGTTTTCTTCATCCTCCTTCATAATTTCTGTGGAGGTCCCAGGAATCTCTGGATGTTCTTCATCTTCAACATTGTAGTGAACCTCTTCTTCAATTATCTCTCTTTTCTCCATACATTAACTCTTTACATCATTTTGCTACTGTTCTTGAATCATCTGATTTCGAATATCCATGAAAATGTTAGAGATCTTAGTATCAGTAAAGACAGATTTATCTTTTAACACTTTTGGTTTTTTATATTTCATAACTTCATTGCCGTCATCTTCACTACCATCCAATTGCTCTTGAGATGATGAATCTTCTATTGCTGTAACCTTTTCCTTATTCAGTTTTGGATTTAATAACTTCTTCATGTTTAACGTAAGCTTGTTCTTTGGCCTTGTCTTAGGTCTCCAGACTACTCCAAGCTCTCCTAGAATTTTCAGAACCTTTCCTTGATGAGTTACTAAAGCAAATTCAACAACCTTCATTCTTTTATTTTTGGACACTTTTTCTCTTCAAAATGAGTGTGAATTTCTTGCTTAGAACAAACCCTAGTTTCATTAGTAGTAGGAGTCCTAGCCTCATTAGATAAGTATTTTTTATCCTCTTATGACAGTACTATAATAGGTCTCTAGTTCTGCTCCTTAATATCTCCCTTTACATCTTGATATGGTTTTGCAGGTAAAACTTCTTGTACTGGCTCAACTTCTTTCATCTCTGACTTCGAATCTCTACTTTCCTCAACATTAACTCGCTGTCCAAGCTCAATGTTTTCATTTTCCTAATTCGAAGCTTCTCCTGGCTTATCAGCTTTTTCATCTTTGACTATGACCTTCTTTATAAGTTTCTTAATAAGAGTTTGACCCTTATTTACCTGTCTCTTCTGGGATTGTTCCTCCTGCTCAGTCTTAAAACCTGACCAAAATAAGAAGTGCTCCCATGTCTTTTCTCTTTTCTGCAATACAGTACTTATGATCAGTTTTATGAGCCCAGTGTGAAAAACTGATTGTTTTGTATGATCTTGGTGGTCTTTCACCCTACATGACATCTTCTGTAAGCTTTTCAAACATAATAAAGGAAGATTCATTTTAGATTCATGACTGAGATGTTGAAGGAATCTAAAATGATACTTAAACACAAAGGCGAATATCCCCTCATAGGTGACATAGATTTTTTCGATCTTGATAGGCTCAATCCACTCAGGTTTAAAGTTTTGAATGGGAACATCTTTTCCCCAGTATGATACTACACTTGGAAGCAAATATCTCTGAGCATCAAAGGTTAAGGGCACCTTTTTGAACCAGAATTCTCCCTCATCTAGAATCCCTGTTGCTTCTGCTAGTAACTCCCTGGTTAGTTTGAACTTCAAAGTGTCAAAAGACACTACATGCTTGTTTAAACATTGAGCAAATTTGTAAGAAACCTGTGAATGATAACCTTCAATCTTTTCGAAGAACACTAACCATCCTGCTTCTGCAAACAATTGTGCACAATCTGGAAAGTTTTTGAACTAGCTTAAGTCTGAGGGTTCTACTCTATTGGTATTTCCACTCTTTTTCATTTTGAAATATTCTCAAAGAACCTCTATCAATACAACATAGCTTGACCATCTTCAAATTTTGATAAACCGACAGAGAATACAGTATAGGGGAACCCAAAAGACCCTACTCTGAATTCTTTCGTTAAATGATAAATACTTAAAACCCATTGACTAAGAATTCATCATTTAAAATGAATTAGGTTTAAAACTAATACTCTGTCATCAATTCTGTCATTAGTCGTTTGTTTAGAAAAAACCCAAATTAATGAACCTTTGTAATGGTTCGTAGACTACCTGTTAAAAACGACTAATCCAATTGCTGGAAACTTGTTATCTCAACTGTCAGGTGTCGAATTCCATGCTCCAATATTTTCTGACCAATTTGAGCACTCTAGACAACCACTCCTAAAAGCCTTAATTTTCGCTCTGTTTCAAAATTCTGATTTTCAAGTACTGATGTTTTCTCACGATCTCCACCTCCTCTACGTGCACTTCGGGAAAACGCGTGTTTTAAAATGCCTTTGTCTCATTATGGTCTGCTATCATAGTTGCATCACTTCTGCAAGAAACCACCATGATTCTCCTTCATAATGATATTCACACTTGTCACAGTGATTAACATTTGAATTTTCCCATTGTATCAATAGCTCCCATCACTAACAACTAATCTTTCTCAGCATCGGCGATCGGAGGTTCAAGACTGAACGAATTAGCACTTCCCATTACTAACTTGTTGCCGATCGGAAGCAGTAATTTCTAACGCATCGAAACCTCAAGACACTATGCTGCTATAGTTTCACCGCTTTAGACCATTAGCTTCGTGATCAGCGATCAAAATTTTTATCAACTAACTCATCGGAACTTTATACCATTGTGCTACCTCAGTGTCAGCGCTTTAGACCACTATGCTGCTACAGTGTCGGCACTTTAGAGAACTAAATATCTGCAATGTTTAAATATTATTTTTAACTTACACGACTTTCTTGTAGCACCTCTATGCATTTGTTTTTGACTTGCGCTACAAGAAAATCTAGGTTAATGATTTGCAAAAATTAAGCTAATGATAAGGGTTTAAACTTGGTTTAGGAGTCTCAATTAAACTTTTATGCTATTTTTTAGACTTTTTTAATTTATATAAGCCTTATATAAGCCCTTTGATTATGAAATCAAACCAAAACTTGTAAAAATAAACTAAGAAATCAAATAACATAAAACCTAAAGGGAAAAAATTCAAACTATGCCAATCAACAAAATTTTCTAGGAATAAAAAGTAAAACCAAGCTTAAAAACATAAATAAAAGTATTAAAATATGAAAAACAAAAACATGACCTAACATTTGGCTCCTGCTGCGGGATGAAGTACTCCCTGTGAGGCTTCAAGAACCTGTAAACCAGTGCCTTCTGTGCTGCTACCTACTAGTCTGCAAAATTTCCATTGGGTCATGGAGTCCTTATTCTTTTATTCACATCGGTATATACAATGAAAGTCCAGTATCCATATCAAAAACTATAAAAATGCTTGAGGAATTGTCCATTAACTGGATTAGACAACTCCTCACCTTCAAAAGTCTGTAGAGAAAAAGTATTGTTTTCCAAAAACTTCGATACTATGAAAGGACCAAACCAAATGTTATCAAACTTGCCATGCTTTCCTTTCTGCTCCTTCCTAGTATCCCATCTCAAAACCATGTCTCCCACTAAAAAAGTATTATCTTTGATCTTCCTATCAAATCTTTCTTTGATCTTCAACCTGTACAGCTGATCCCTTTCTTCCACTTTTTCTCGTTTCTGTTGTAACTCTATCATTGCATAAATTCTTCTTTGCATATCATTAGGTTCTTCCTGACATACTTGAAAAACATTCATCACTGGGATTCCCAACTGAACAGGAAAAACTGCATCTCTACCATTTACTAATTGGAAGGGAGAAGTTTCAATTGCTTACTTAGCTATTATTTTGTCTGCCCATAATGCATACTTTATCATAGAATCCCATGATCTTTTATTATGCTTTAGTAACTTCCTAATACTCTGAATGATATTTTTATTAGCTGACTCAGCTAACCCATTCCCCTGAGGATAATAAGGAGTTTAGTTTTTCAACAGGATACCATTATTTTCACAAAATGCTCCCATAGCCTTAGATTTAAAGGCTTTAGCATTATCAGTCAATATTTTCTTTGGACATCCAAATCTACTAAGAATATTTTCTTCAATAAAATCTATGATCACCTTATCTGTGGCATTCCTTGTGGGAATAGCTTCTACCCACTTAGTAAAGAAATCTGTTGCAGTCAAAATCCACTTATGCTGCCCTAAGGAAGATGGATTTATCTACCCTATGAAGTCCAAACCCCATTACTTAAAAGGGGCATTAGCTACAATTGGTTTTAAAGGTAATGACAACAACTTTTGTTTACCAACAAATTTCTGACAAGGGATACATGTTCTTACCTGCTGATATACATCTGAAAATAAAGAGGGCCAATAGTATCTAGCTCTTATAACTTTATATGCTATTTCCTTCCAATACTTATGTCATCCACAAGCACCTTCATGAGATTCAGAAATTAATCCTTCAATTTTAGGTTTATCTAAGCATTTGAGTAGGATACCCCCTGGATCTTTTCAAAACAACTGTTGTTCTACCAAACAATATTTAGTGGTTTTCAAATTCAAATACCTAGCAACTTTCTTGTCTAAGTGTTCTGGACATTGCAAGTACAAAAGAAAGTATACAATGTCTACATACCATGTGGATGCTGGATAGTGATCCATAATCTTCTGTTTCTCCAGCTTTGCTTGACTTTCTTCCTGTGCTGGCTATTCTGCCATTAGATGTAGCCCTAAAGATTTGTAGGTCTGATATCCATATCATATTCTATGATTTTGGAAATCCACTTTCCTCTTTTTCCCTCACTGTCAGACTGAGTCAAAACACCTTTTATGGCAGCATTAGGCACATAAGAAATAACTTTGGAATGCAAAACATAAATTCTGAAAAATTTCAAAGCTTTTACCAAAGAGTAAGTCTGTTTCTCTAAAGTGCTGTATTTTAGCTCTGAATCTCTAAGAGTTTTGCTGAAAAATGCAATAGGCTGTTCAAAACCATCCTTATTCTTCTGTAATAAAACAACAGCCAATGTATGTTCAGATGTAAAAGAAAAGGTTAAAAATTACTTTGTAAAATCTGGACTTACTAATACAGGAGCTTCAGTAAGAGCCATCTTAATTTTTTCGAATGAATTCTTTGCTTCTGCAGTCCACTTGACCTTCTGATATTTCTTCAACATGACTGTAATCTGTTTGATAGTCTCAGCAAAATTTGGTATAAACCAACGCAGAAAATTGATTTTACCAATGAAAGATTGTACATCCTTCTTGCTCGTTGCAAACTTATTTTTAGTATTGCTTTCACCCTCTCTGGATCAATCCTTATGCCATCAACTAAAACTAAATGACCCAATAATTTACCTTCTTGTACATCAAAATGTGATTTCTTTGGATTAAGAGATAAATCGTATCTTCTGCATTTCAGAAAAGTTGGTTTCAAGTGTTTTAGATGTTCATCATCTGATTGTGAAAAGACTGTAATATCATCTAAGTAAATCACTACAAACTTGTCTCTTTCCCCCACAAAGGCTATGTCCATAGCTCTTTGAAAATTTTCTCCAGCATTCATTAATCCAAAAGGAATTTTATCATACATGAAGGTTCCCCAGGGAGTAGTAAAAGCTATTTTTTATTTATCATTAGGATGCATGGAAATTTTATTATATCCTGAAAAACCATCAACCATAGAAATTTTTTGTGCACCAACCACCTTCTGCAATATTTGTTCTATTTTTGGCAAAGGGTAATTGTCCTTCAATGAAGACCTATTCAGATTTCTAAATTCAACACACAGTCTGATTTCTCCATTCTTTTTCCTGACAGGAAATAAATTGGAAACCCATGAAGAATACCTGAGGGGAACAATGATCTTGGCATCTAATAACCTTTTCACCTATTTTTCAATAACAAGAAACAAAGATGGATTTATCCTCCTTAAGTTCTGTATGAAAGGTTTAACATTAGGTTTCAAAGGCACTTTATGCTGTATAATTCCAGTATCATATGTTTTTAAATCTTCATATGACCAAGCAAAAAAATCAACATACTCTTTTAACAACTTAATGTACTTGTTCCTCTGTTCTACTGTGAGTGCTTTTGAAATCTTCACCATTCCAGGATGTTCAGGAGTGCCAATATTACAGTCCACCACTTTCTTCTGAAGATTGTACAACAGGTTTTAAAGGTGTATCATATTTTGAAAATATTCTTTCTAATTGCACCAAACCTTTAGGAATGAAATTACTTTTAAGTTCAATAATCTTGTGACTAGCAATCTCATTTTTTGCAATATCTTCAAAATCTTCAACCTCATCATCTTCTTCTTGATCAATTAGGGAATTGGAAAACTCACTTGTCATCTCTAAAAACCTTTTTATTTCAATGTCATCTTCAAAAACTTTCCACTGCTTTACATTGTTAGGCACATAAGGTATATACCTAACCTCAATAGGATACTTTAGTTGTGTTGTTTTGGGAATCCTGAAATGTGTGGCTACTAGGGAAAGAGAATCAACAGCTTGATTATGATCCCTAGGAATATAAGTGATATTAAAAGCCACAAAATAATTGTCTATCATATCCCAAACTTCATTACGGTATACTTTCAACAAATCTTGTTTCACTTGATAATTGTTCCTCACCTGCTGAACAACCAACTCGGAGTTGCCATATATAGAAATCTGCTGAATGCCTAAATCTTTTGCAGCTTTCAATCCTAACAACAAAGCTTCATATTTCTGCAATATTATTGGTGGTAATAAATTCCAATTTATACATTAACTTTACTGTTTCACCACTAGGATATATTAAAAGAACGCCTGTTCCAGCACCTTCCTTACAGGATGATCCATCAAAGTATAATTGCCAAAGTTCATCTTCTTGTTCCCTAGTGCATTTAACTGGATTTTATTTTTCAACCTGTAACAAACCATTAGTATTATCATCATCACTAAAATGCAACATACAAGTACCCAAATCTTTGTCAACAACATACAAGGGATGATTTGTAGGGTTCTTGTCATCTGTCACAATATAGGCAAATTGTAATTCTCTGTACAACCTTCTATTTTCTCCTCCAAATACAGTAATGGTGGCATATGTTAAATCCATTTGTAAAGTCCCACCAACCTTATTTTCCCAAGATCTAGAGAGGAGTAGTCCAAATTTAGGTGTAATGTATGCTACTACCACATCCATAATCACACTCTTCATTGGTAGGTGATTCAAACTGACAACCATATCTTTAATCACTCCTAAACATTTTACAAATCGTGAATCAAACACATACAAATCATGATAGGGTTTTGTTATAATCAAACCTAGAGCCTCCATGACATCTTTTGGCATTAGGTTGTGTGATGCTCCTGAATCCAAAAGACAGTTATGCATCATCTGTTCATGAATAGTTAGTGTGATGTAAAAAGGAGGTGATGCACCTGCATCATTTTCATTTTTTTCTGCCAGGGCTGGTCCAATAAAAATTTTAGGGATTTCTTCTTGAAAATTCATTGTATCAAACAGAGGCTGACTGTTTGTTGAACCAATCATTTTTAGAACTAAATTTTTGTAAGAAGGATTCTTCATTAACTCAGTAAACGGCATTGGGATCTTGATTTTTCCTAATTCATTTTCCAGGTTAAAATTTTGCACACTTTTGTTTACCTCTTCAGCTTCCACATTTTTCTTTTGTTTGTCCTGAGTTTGTTTTTTCTCTAACATAGGATCAGACCGCTGGTTAGGAGGTACAACTACCTTTTTCTTAGGATTTTGAACTACTTGCTTTGGACCTGACCTCAAATTTAAAGTTTTCTTTGGTTCATCCAGGTATGTATCATCAGTTATAGTAGTCACTTCAAGATTCAAATAATTTTCTATTTCAAACAAATCAACATCATAATATTCTGAGTTTAAAAAATCTTCTTCAGTCACAAAACCTTTTGTTAACTGTTCCCCAAAATAATTCATATCCTGATCTGTATCCTCAAAGAATACTTCCTCTTTAATTTCTTCTTCATCAACTACATTATTCTGGAGTGGTGGTGGTACTTTTTGGTCCTTAGTTTCTCTCCTTTCTCATTGTATATCATTGTTTATTCTCTCTCTAGGAATGGAACGAGGTGAAAACTATCTTCTGAATTGGTTTTGATTATTAGGGTTTTATCACCCTCTTGAACATGTTTATTTGAATTCTTCTCTAGTTCCAACTTGTTTAATTTTTCAGTCAAGATCTTAACTAATTTGGCCATCTCATCAATTTTACTTTCTCCAGAGTGGGATGTTGAAACCCCTGGAGCTGCCTCTTTCTTACCCTTCCTGTCATATATTTGCTAAGCTATATTTCCCTTCAATCTATTAGAGGCTAATATACTAGACTCCACTTCTAATGCTGCATACTACATGTTTAGTAAAGTAACATGTCTTCTTTCTCTTAAAAGGAGGGAAAATTAATGATCAAAAGCATTGGCATATGTGATTTTTGCATATGTTTCTGAAGGTTTTATCTCTCCAGGAATTCTGCCATACATTTTATTGAATCTCTTCGAAAAATCAGCTATGGTTTCATCCTTCTTTCTCCTAAGGGCTCCAAACTCAGTGATGTAATATGTATGATCCTTGGTGTCACCCCATTCTCTCATGAAAAGGTCCTAAAGATATTCTATGATAGTGATAGAATTTGCTGGCAAATCCTTCAACCATTTTCTAACTTCTCCATCAAGACTTTGCACAAACATCCTCATCTATACATCCTTGGCCTCAATATTATGATTATTAGTATAATTGAGAAAAGCATCCCAATGCTCCTCAGCTGTGGTCTCTCCCTATCCATTAAACCTAGGAATATATTTTTTGTAATCACCCCTAGGAAGTGCATTCAAAGGATGAGGCAAAACTAAAGGTGCATACCTAGCTACTACCATTCAGTCCATCATGTCTAATGGATTATTTTGAGCTACCATCTTTAAGCTAACTAGTTTAGGTGATGGAAAGACTTGACTAGAACTTGGATGAAATGGAGTTTTACTGACCTTGAGGTGAAATAAAGGGACTCTACCAGGAAATATTGTCTTTTCTTTCTTAAAAGATTGAGGATCAGTGAAAACTTGAAAATTACCAACAGAAATTGTAGGCTTCAACCAAGATGACTCTGGTTCTTCTCCCTTCAGAACAGAAAAAAGGTGATGAAATATCTAAATAATAAGGGTTACATAGGGCTGGTGATGACTGAGACCTTCTGATCTTCCTAGATATTTTCAGTATCTTCTCTTTGTCTAAAAAACCCAGTTGTAAAGGTGAACTAGGTCTATTTCTTGTTCCAACTCCCTTAGTAGGCACTGTGAAATACTGGTGAAAAGTAGTCTTTAATATTTGTTGGTTTAAGTTCGCCTCTCAAAACCGATGAAATGATAAGTATCCCAGGGAAAAAATAGGTTTTCAACCTCGTTCCCCGGCAACAGCACCAAATATGTTTGTGCCAGAACTTGTTCTTAAACTACAGAAGAACAAGCCAACACAATCTCAATAATCGCAATAAAGTAAAATAGGGTTTTCTAGAGTTTTGGTTGAACAGTTTGAAGACAAGAGGGAAAACATTCATAAAAACAAGTAAACGCTAAATCATGAGAATTTGAATGACTGAGATGCATAACATATAAACCTTAATCCAACAGAAAACACAATACTGAGTTTCACCCACAGTCAGCAAGCATTTTAAGCATAAAAACATTAAACAGGAAATGAATATACCAACTGAGTAATTAAAACAAGTTATAAATGAAACCAATCAATAATATAAATGGAATATAGCAGCATATATTTCATAATGCAGTCCTCAAAAACACATAAGTGTCTTTTACTTAGCTTATAAACAAATCCTGATAGCCTCCCCTTGTCAACAAAAAATCAAACCATTTATCCTCTTTCAGACTTACATTTATCCTATTCTTTCAAAAACAGTTACATAACTGAACCCTAACTACCTTTAGGTCATCTATTCAATGGTTCAATATAAACTAACATTATATAAAAATAAAATAAAGTAACTTTTCAAACTAAATAATTACTTCTCCTTAAAGAACTTCACTAGTCTTTTGCTGATTCAACTAATAGAGCAATCCCCTCCAAAGCCTGAGCTTTCCTTCTAGCTTTCAAGTGATCTATTTGTAGGTCTACAACTTTCTTTTTTAACTCTTTATTCTACTGAGTCAGCTCCTGGATAGTTTTCTTTAATTCTGTAAACTGATTCTTTGTCTGTCTTTTTCTTTTAAGAGCCTCTCTAGAAACTGCAATCAATTCTTGGTAATGACTGTTAACCTCTTCCAAGTCTTCTCTTAGTCTCTTGTTTGCAGTAACTAATCCATCATTGGTTTCATGCATATATTCCATTTGATGCTTTTATTGATTAATGCTTCTTTGCAGGTTTTCTTTTTCAGAATCAATACATTTGTCTCTTGATATTGTTTGCATCTCTTTTGGTGTCCATGGGATTTTCAGTTTCTTATAGATTTATTCATCCTCCTTCATAAGTTCTATGGAGGTCCCAGGAATCTATGGATGTTCTTTAGCTTCAACATTGCAGTGAACCTCTTCTTCAATTATCTCTCTTTTCTCCATACAGGAACTCTTTACATCATTTTGTTGTTGTTCTTGAATCATTTGATTTTGAATCTCCATGAAAATGTCAGAGATCTTAGTATCAGTAAAGTCAGATTTATTTGTTAACACTTTTGGTTTCTTATCTTTCATAACTTCCTTGCTGTCATCTTCACTACCATCCAATTCCTCTTGAGATGATGAATATTCTATTGCTGTAACCTTTTCCTTATTCAGTTTGGGATTTAATAACTTCTTCATGTTTAACCTAAGCTTGTTCTTCGGCCTTGTCTTAGGTCTCCAGACTCCTCCAAGCTCTCCTAGCATTTTTTGAACCTTTCCTTGATGAGTTACTGAAGGAAATTCAACATCCTTCATTCTTTTCTTTTTGGACACTATTTCCTCTTCAAAATGAGTGTGAGTTTCTTTCTTAGAACAAACCCTAGTTTCATTAGTATCAGAAACCCTAGCCTCATCAGATAATTATTTTTCATCCTCTTCTAACAGCACTGTAATAGGGCTCTACTTCTGCTCCTTAATATCTCCCTTTACATATTGATCTAGTTTTGCAGGTAAAAATTCTTCTACTGGCTCAACCTCTTTCATCTCTGACTTTGAATCTCTGCTTTCCTCAACATTAACTCGCTGTCCAAGCTCAATGTTTTCATTTTCCTGATTTGAAGCTTCTCCTGGTTTATCAGCTTCTTCATCTTTGACTATGACCTTCTTTATAAGTTTCTTAATCAGAGTTTGACCCTTATTTACTTGTCTCTTCTGGGACTATTCCTCTTGCTTAGTCTTGAAACCTAACCAAAATAAGAAGTGCTCCCATGTCTTTTCTCTTTTCTGCAATTCAGTACTTATGATCAGTTTTATGAGCCCATGGTGAAAAAGTGATTGTTTCGTATGATCTTGGTGTTCTTTCACCCTACATGACATCTTCTGTAAGCTTTTCAAAAAGAAGAAAGGAAGATTCATTTTAGATTCATTACTGAGACGTTGAAGGAATCTAAAATGATACTTAAACACAAAGTAAATCTCCCCTCATAGGTGACATAGCTTTGTAAGATATTGATAGGCTCAATCCACTCAGGTTTAAAGTTTTGAATGGGACCACCTTTTCGCCAGTCTGCTACTACACCTGGAAGAAAATATCTTTGAGAATGAAAGGTGAAGGGCACCTTTTTGAACCAGAATTCTCCCTCATCCAAAATCCTTGTTGCTTTTGCTAGTAACTCCCTGGTTAGTTTGAACTTCAAAGTGTCAAAAGACACTACATCCTTGTTTAAACATTGATCAAATTTGTAAGAAACCTCTGAATGATAACCTTCAATCCTTTCGAAGAACACTAACCATCCTGCTTCTGCAAACAATTGCAGACAATCTGGAAATTTTTTGACCCAGCTTAAGTCTGAGGGTTGTTATAGCTGATTTTACCACTCCAGGTGAATCACACTTGTATGGCCTTACCCCTGTCCCTCTGCAGACTCCTTAGACCCCTTGGACCATTTTTTGTCCTTTGATGTTTCCTTGACCATCCCTAAAAACATGTGAAAAATGATACACATGACTTTTAAATCCTTAATCGTGTATATACGCGGTTTTGACCACTAAAACCGCGTACATCGGGATGTGTACAAAATCCAAATCCTTTTGGAGTTTTCCTTGACATGGATCCAACTCACTTGACTCCTGGCCTTCCCTATGCATTGAGATTGCTCGGATTCGACCTTTCATTACCTCTTTGAAAAGATATATAAGGAACTCTATGGTACATTGAAGGCATATGAGAGAATTGAGAGAAAAGAAACTATAGTCCATTGTTGCCGAAACTTATGCTTGAGTCTACATCCCTTTGTCCCTTGGAGCACTTTTGTGTTCTTCCCAATATTTCCCTTTGCTTGTGAGCTTGCTATCGAGAGATGGAGGATTGAGGTGGTGGAGGCTCAAGTGGGGGATTCAGTTTCTCTGGTTCACAGACGTGTCGTCAGAGGTTGTATCTATTGTAATATCTTATTTATATTAGTAGAAATATATTTTCTTGTCCAATAATGTGTGTTTGAATGAATATTTTATCCATGGGATTATGTCAAATGCTTATACATTATTGATTATATATTCTAGAATAGAGCTAACACCATGATATATAGAATGCTTGTATTGTTTACTTGTTGTTGAGAAAGTAATTTATCAATTCAAGCTGAAGTTGGAAAGCTCAACGGGGATCTACTTCAACCTTCCAGAATAAGGTACGAGGTCTGATCCTTTAGTGTTAGACATTTAATTTCTATTGCATATTGGAAAGGATTGATTTCTGGAGTCAAGCTGTCTGTTTTGGTACCCCAAGCCATAGGAATTTTTCTCTGTAATATAATTGGCGACTCTGCTGGGGATGTTCCTTGTTTTTATTTGGAGGTTTGCAGGCACAATGGGCTTGATGTTCTTGACTTGCTCTTTGTTTCTCCTTGTTTCTGTGTTGTATTTTATTGTATGTTCATCCATTGACACTCCCCTTTATTGGTTTGACTCTTGGCTTGCTTTTTACCACTTCCTTCTCTGTATACATAGGTTTTTGGCCAAAAGTCGCGTATATACGTAGTCGTTCTTTAAACAGTTGTGTACATCCTCCCTTTTGGTGAGTTTGATGTTGTGGGAAGTTGCTGGGTGGGTTGTGAGTGTGGTTGGGTCTTCCTTGGGTCTGATGTTGTCTGTTGGATGCTTCTTTTGTGACCAGAGACCGTTTTTTCATTTATTTTTCTTTGAAAGTAGTTTTAGTGATTTATCCTTTTTGTTTTGCCATTAGTGCATTACTCTTTTTTGTCTCAGTGTCTTGCTAGGCTTGTATTTTATACTTGCTGCAGATACTGAGAGTTTTAGATGACTTTTATTGCATTTTTCATTGTTTTATCTTGAAAAATACAAAGTAGTTGCACTCTTAGTTGCATCTTAGATATGGATTTGAGGAGGTACTTTCATTGGATTTCTTGGATGAGAGTTGTGTTCAGGATTTCATATAGGAAGGAATGCATTGGCATTTGGAAAGGAATATATATTTATGCATCTCATGTAGTGGCATACCCTATTTTTCATTTGACAAAGATTGCACTTAGCATTGTTTATTATGGTGTGCATATTTATTTCACTGCTGATTCATAATGTCATTAGTTGCACGACCATTTCTCTTTGAGTAATTACAACCAACTAAAATCAATGCATAATAAAATGAATTACACTCTTTTCTTTTATAGGGTGCACCAACAAGAATAGGTTTTAGGGTCTTGGAATAGTTCATTGTGAGTAAATTCTCTAAGACCACTAAACGACAACATGTATGTGTGTGTCCAGGTGAGTGTGTGAAATCCTTGGTATAAAGTGTTTCTCAGAATCCTCCTCTCAAAAGGGAGTTAAGCATGAGCCAATGTGAACCATTATGATTGGGATGACCCCTGGTTGGAACTGAGTAGCATTGGAGATATTTCCAGGATTGTATTCGTATCTGGGGGCTCTTTTGAGAGTTTTGGGCTTTGCTACCCTTCCCATATGGTCGATCCCACCTGCGACTGTCTACCTAAGCATTGATTATATTGAGGTGACCTCAGTGGCCTTACCTAGGATATCGAGGGGGTACTTTGCAGGGGTTATTCTGCGGGTGTCCCAGCCAGGTAGAGATCGGACATCACAGTCGCTTTATGCATTGAAGTTGAGGGCCACTATAATTGGTTACATACCTCCACTTGTAGTGTATGGGAGTTTCAAGCCTCTCCTAGGTGAGACATACCTGCTGCATTCGGGAGCTCACATATCCTCCCCTTAGTTTGCTTATATTTTGGTTGTAGATTTTATTAGGAGTGTGCTCTTTGTGCGCTAGTTGGACTTTGAGATTGTGGTTATTTGAGTATATTTATGCTCTCTTGAGTTCGATTCCTTTTATTTTCAGCATGCCTGGTATCCTATCACCCATCCTTGGTCCTAGTAGGGACCCTGGTGTTGGACTGGGGGCATCACAGCCCCTTATCGTGCTCATAGATTTGGGAATGGTCATATTCCATCCTCTACTCCATTTTTGGAGGATTTTTATTCCTTTTGCTCGGTCTTTACACTAGTGGTCACCCTCATGGGGGTGGTAGTGGATGCGTGAATGTTGGGTCTGCACCTTACTTTCCTTTTTAGATCCCATCATTCATCGCATTGTTTCCTTTGGGTGTAGTTGTCACGATCATTCCTCCCTATATCCTATAGCTTGGATTCTTTATTGACTATTTTGGGTTGTTGTTTTGGACTAATATGGTTTTCATGTAAGGTCCTGTTTTTGTACACTCTCTCTAAGGTTTCGACCCGTTCGTGCCTATCACAGGTATCATGTCTAAACTAGCGTATAGGTTAGGATTTCACATCCACTTGCATTTTGCATGACCTTATGACTGTTTCATTTTAACCTTAGGTATGAACCCATTCCATGGTATCATTGAACCTTCATGCTGCTGTTAGAAGTGATATTATGTGAATGGTAGAGCTTTTCTATACATGGGTGTCCTAGTTAGCTCCCCTTTGCATTTGGTACCCATGCTGTGAGTCCTCTCTTAGGTCTAGGAGTCCCTTTTAGTCCTGCCATGTCCTTGAGCAAGAGCTTCATACTCCTCTTGAACTTTATGCTGGCCATTTCCCCAGGACTCCCTTATGTCAAGTTGTAATTGCATTAACATGAGCTTTGATTGCCTTATTGGGCCTTACGTCGACTTCCCTGACATTTAGTTTCAGCCATATAGCCTAAGATTATCTCATGTCTAGCCATGCAGAGCCATTTTATATATCCTTTGTAGCTTGATTCCCTTTTTTACCAAGAGGGGATTTTCCCCTGAGTGTCGATATCCTACACGTGTGTCCTTGCATTGAGCATAGGTATGTTCCACTCTTTGGAAATAGTTTATTTGCCCCTATGACACTCGTCTCCTTTTATTCTGTAACTATAAAGCAGCTTTATTCTTTTTCAAGCTTTTTAAATATTTGAAAAAGTTCAAAAAAGTCAAAAAACCAAAAATCCAGACAAGGACAGATGTTATCTTTGGCAGCTGTTGAGTCGTGTCGCCTTCGAACAGAGCACTATATATCACATCCATTGGTTGGGTTTATAGTTTGACTTTAGGATCTGTACTCATTTATCTGAGTTTATATCCACTGACTGGTTAAGCTTCCAGCCCCCATGGAGCCTTTGTCAATGCCTCCTGTGTCGAAGAGATGTCCCAGTTTGTATATCAAGTCTATGTTTCCTTTATTCAGTCACCATATGCCATTATGCTCTTGTTCTAAGGAATTTGAAAGCTGAGTCAACCATTCCTTAGTTATCTTGACTTTGCATGTCATCCATTCCCAGTACAGATACTAGTTCGTGCACCTTATGATCGAGTCCTTCCACATTATATAGCTTTGCTGAGTACCTCATGTTGGATGATGGGGGATTCCTTAATGCCCTCCTTCTAGTGGATTTCATCCCATCGACTTCAGATCATTTATTCTCGGATTGGAATCTAGAGTCATTTTGAGTGCCTTGAGACTTGCAGTCATCAGTGGCAGGTTCTCTCACCATCGACAGTCTTTGGGAATACATTAATGTCCCCTAATCGATGGATTCTCTCAAGTGTTCGACCTCAACACATTTATTCACACTTGTTAGTTTGCACTCTAGTACCTTGATTCCCATTTTCATTATCGGTAGGTGATCTCGCGTCTGTTAACGGTATACATCAATGACCGGTAATTAGACAATGGAATACTTTGTTCGACCTCGACACCTCTATTCACATAGTATGACATGTACTCGTAGTGGTTTGTGTAGAAGACCTTCTATATTGGTGATATCTCTTAAATGCTACCTCCTTGATCATGCCAGTGTTCATGAGATTTCAGCTATCGTGACTTGATTCCAGTATATGTCAGACATTCCCAGCCACTATGGAGATCTTGATCCGTTATATATCTTCAGCCATTATGGAGATCATGGCCCTTTATATATCTTCATCATGGAGATTCTGATCTATGTATATTATATGTGGCGATGACCACTTATGTGATATCTTATATTATGCCTATTCATGGCCATTGTACTCTTATGTATCTGGGACTGCTATATGTATTTGCAGTTATGTGCAGAGTTGTATCATTGTACTATGTTGATTGGGTGGCTATTCTTCCTTTTGCAGTTATGTGCAGAGTTGTATCATTGTACTATGTTGATTGGGTGGCTAGTCTTCCATTTGGGATCCTTCATCACTTCACTTCTGGAATGGACTTATAATGTATTTCGGCCATCGTATGACCCCTGTGACCTCACACATTAGGGGGCATCTGTTATAGCTAATTTTACCACTCCAGGTGAATCACACTTGTATGGCCTTACCCCTGTCCCTTTGTAGACTCCTTAGACCCCTTGGACCATTTTTTGTCCTTTGATGTTTCCTTGACCATCCCTAAAAACATGTGAAAAATGATACACGCGACTTTTAAATCCTTAATCACGTATATACATGGGTTTGACCACTAAAACCGAGTACATCGGGATGTGTACAAAATCCAAATCCTTTTGGAGTTTTCCTTGGCATGGATTCGACTCACTTGACTCCTAGCCTTCCCTATGCCTTGAGATCGCTTGGATTCAACCTTTCATCACCCCTTTGAAAATCTATATAAGGAACTCTATGGTACATTGAAGGCATATGAGAGAATTGAGAGCAAAAAAACTATAGTCCATTGTTGCCGAGACTTATGCTTGAGTTTGCATCCCTTTGTCCCTTGGAGCACTTTTGTGTTCTTCCCAATATTTCCCTTTTCTTGTGAGCTTGCTATCAAGAGATGGAGGATTGAGGTGGTGGAGGCCCAAGTGGGGGATTCAATTTCTCCGGCTCGCAAACGTGCCGTCAGAGGTTGTATCTATTGTAATCTCTGATTTATATTAATAGAAATATATTTTCCTGTCCAATAATGTGTGTTTGAATGAATATTTTATCCATGGGATTATGTCAAATGCTTATGCATTATTGATTATATATGCTAGAATAGAGCTAACACCATGATATATAAAATTCTTGTATTGTTTACTTATTGTTGATAAAGTAATTTATCAATTCAAGTTGAAGTTGGAAAGCTCAACGGGGATCTAATTCAACCATCCAGAATAAGGTACAAGGTCTGATCCTTTAGTGTTAGACATTTAATTTCTATTGCATATTGGAAAGGATTAATTTCTGGAGTCAAGCTGTCTGTTGTGGTACCCCAAGCCCTAGGAATTTCTCTCCATAACAAGGGTTCCACTCTATTGGTCTTTCCACTCTTTTTCATTTTGAAATATTGTCAAAGAACGTCTATCAATACAACACAGCTTGACTGTCTTCAAATTTTGATAAACTGACAGAGAATACAGTATAGGGGAACCCAAAAGACCCTACTCTAAATTCTTTCGTTTAAATGATAAATACTTTAAACCCATTGACTAAGAATTCATCATTTAACATGAATTAGGTTTAAAACTAATACTCTGTCATTAATTCTGCCATTAGTCGTTTGTTTAGAAAAACCTCAAATTAATGAACCTTGGTAATGGTCTGCAGACTACCTGTTAAAAACGACTAATCTGACTACTGGAAACTTGTTATCTCAACTGTTAGGTGTCTAATTGCATGCTCCAATATTTCCTGACCACTTTTAGCACTCCAGACAACCACTCCTGAAAGCTCTAATTTTTGCTCTGTTCAAAATTCTGATTTTCAGGTACTCATTTTTCGCCATGATCTCCACCTACTCTACGTGCACTTCAGGAAAAAACGTGATTCAAAACGCCTTTGTCTCATTATGGTCTGCTATCATAATTGCATCGCTTTTGCAAGAAACCACCACGATTTGCCTTCATGATGATATTCACACTTGTCACATTGATTAACATTTGAATGTTCCTGCGGTATTGACGTCTCCCATCACTAACAACTAATCTTTCTCAGCATCAACGATCAGAGGTTCAAGACTAAACGAATCAGCACTTCCCATTACTAACTTTTTGGTGATCAGAAGTAGTAATCTCTAATGCATCGGAACCTCAAGACACTATGTTTCTGTAGTGTCGGTGCTTTAGACCATTAGCTTAGCGATTGGCAATCAGAAGCTCTATCAACTACCTTGTCGGAACTTATACCATTGTGATGTCGCAGTGTTGGCGCTTTAGACCACTATGCTTCCGCAGTGTCGATACTTTAGAGAACTAAATGTCCGCAACGTTGAAAGATGATTTTTAACTTGCGCGACTTTCTTGTAGCGCCTATGTGCATTTGTTTTTCACTTGCGCTACAAGAAAATCTAGGTTAATGATTTGCAAAAATTAAGCTAATGATAAGGCTTTAAACTTGGTTTAAGAGTCTCAATTAAACTTTTATACTATTTTTTAGACTTTTTTAATCCATATAAGCCTTATATAAGCCCTTTGATTATGAAATCAAACCAAAACTTGTAAAAATAAACTAAGAAATTAAATAACATAAAAGCTAAAGGGAAAAAATTCAAACTATGCCAATCAACAAAATTTTCTAGGAATAAAAAGTAAAACCAAGCTTCAAAACATAAATAAAAGTATTAAAAGATGAAAAACAAAAACATGACCTAACAAGACGCAAATGCTACACATATATTAACAGTTCGATCTCTTTGGTGGGAGAGGACAAAGGTTGCTACATTGTCTATTAGAACGTGGTATCTAATGGAAAAGTTGTTCGTATCTATAGGAAGGAAGGATGTGTTCAGTTTTTGCAAGGATGTGTGTGAGGATCATAAGAAATGAAAATTACAAGGTAAATATGAAGTTTGAGAATTTGTTCAAGATATATTTCATAACCTAGTTCTTTCAAATTCGGAGAGAAGGTATCGTGAATCCACTAAATCCATTTTTGAGATGATTAAGTTATGGGGAGGTCCTAGATTACATAGCTTTATTAGCTTGAATCTTGATGGCCCTTCAATATCTACAAATTTAAGGAAAGTTAGAAAATCATTGACATATATCCTAGGGGAGCAAGAGTACATTTTTTAGGAAATCGAAAAAGTTTAAGCTTCCTTTAAATCCAAACATGGTATGGAGGGCCCAATTACCGTATTCCTTGATGAAGATGAAACTATTGTGAAACAATACGTCAGTTGGGTAGAAAAAAGTGATACATTGATGGGGTTTTGTGGTAAGAAAGAACATAAGTGCCAATAAAATTTCTCGGTGACAGTTGGTGAGCCATTGCAGGCTATGAGATTATTAAATATGCCTTCAAGAATGGTGTGATTGGCCATTATGCATGTGTTATTATTGCAAACCCTTTACATGAGAAGATTCCTCATTTGGTTGTGGTTGTTCATCCAACATGCAACAAGTTTGATGCAAATTTTTTCCATCGACAATGGGAAAAAATAGAAGACCTATGGAAGAAACATGTGGAAACATTGTTTAGGACCTATTATTTGTCATTCCTCACATGGGGATAGTAGGAGAAGAATACTCATGTTGAAGGATTATTACTCAATGACAGGCATGGGATATCAAATTCCCAAGGAAGGGTGGAGGCTAATTGGGTTGTATGATGGCTTTAAAGTAATGGGACTTGATGACCATGATTACATCCAAAATGGAAAAATGCTAGTGAATCCTTTGTTTAGTGGTCAACAAGATTTGATTGTTGGACAAGAGTTGACCAGTTTTAACCTTGTAAGAATAGTTTATAACAATTTTAAAGAGGATGAATACAAGCTTAAAATTGAATATATCTAGAGGCTTGATCACCAAAAATGGGGTTCAGAACAACACATTGCTTCAAGGCATGTCCATAGGTGCTTGATGTAAATAATAAGTACAAGTGGCAAGACAGAGAGAACATTGGGTACAGAGACCTATCTAGCAATCATTGCTGACTATATTGAATTTTTTTTGTCTCCTAGTTTGACTCTTTGGGAAAGAGTGCAAAATTATTCAAGAGTCTGTAATTTCCTCACATTATGGATATGATAGTCAGAGAACAACCAAATAATAATGTCAACATTAATTCATTAGAAGAGAGGCATATCAAGATTTGGAAATTTCTTGCCACTTTGTGGTTTTGTTGATGAGATTATTTCATGAAAAAATACTCTAACTTGCCAAGTGCATTACACATGATTGGGTCATATGTATGTGAGAAATTATTTAGAAAATTCGGTGGCATGGTTGGAGTAGGGAGGGAATATGATTTCACTGACTTACTTCATGCTATTGGAACCCTTAATAGAGTTGTTGAAGAAGAATTGAATCCCCAAGGGCTTCGTTTCAATAAATCTCATAAGAAACAAATGAGTATCTGGAATAAATTGCATCAACAAACATTAGAGGAACGCGATGTATAGTCACAATATGATTAAATATCCACAAATAATAAAATTTTAGAAGCTCTCAATATAGTATTGGAGGATGCACATGGAATTTTACTGGGTCTTGGCATGCAACTAGAAAGCCACACCGAAGATTCTTAATGGTTTAAACCATGGATAGAGGATAAAAGTTATCCAACATTCGAAGTTGTGGATGAAGTAGTTGATAATTCTACACCAGGTTATTCTACATGCATATTCCAATCTTCGTCTTTTATGGTACTCAATGATAATGAATTACAAACAATGGAAAGTGGGTGGAGGCACAAGTTGGATGTAGGTTTAGATTTCGTTGATGAAAATGTCAACATAACTACCAAACGAGTGGCAAAGCTTGATGGTAAGGACATGTACAAATATTGTTTGGTTATTCAATTGAATGGAAATACGAAAGTATCGAAAGATAGATTGACTAAAGTGAGGATTGGAGTATAGTTCAGGTGAGATGAGAGGGCCCCCAAAAAGGGTGTTGCAATTAGTTTTGGAATTGGATCAGATTGTGCGGTGTTTTCTGAGAGCGAGTCTATAACTATCGATGAACATACTACAAGAAAAGGTGTATCTCAAAATACAAAGCACTACGTTTCTTGTGGGACTTGGTACATTGGAAGAGTTAAAAGAATAAGAAAGAAGGATGGTAATAGGGTGTTTGATTACCATAATGACATTGATCTTTTGGATATGCCTGAAGGTGTTGATCTTCAATGTTGTTGGTACAATAGAGTAAAGGGGAAATGCATGTAGAAGTACGATTCAACATACCATCTATTCATATGACTTGAATATGTTATAATAACAAAAATCCTATCATACAATATCAAGAATGACACATACAAGTTAGAAGCAAGCAACCATAGAATTTATGAGGAGTTCATTAAAAATTTAAATAGGGTGAAGTTTTCAAAACTATCTAATTTCTCTTATCTTTTCTACTACTATCTTAAATCTTATTTTTAAAGTATTTTTTTTGTTCTATCACTGATTTGTTTGTATCAATATCATACTCATTTTATACTCTTTGGCTTTAGGTGCAGTGAATGGTTCATATGGTGAACCCTTGGAATAACTCAATGTGAAGTTATCGATCATCAAATATTTCTTTATGCTTTCTTGAAGAGTGATTCTTGAGGGTTCTTGAACTTTTATCTACTTCAACAATTATATTTAATATTACTTTTAAAAGGATAAAACAAGTTTTTGTTTGTCAAATTTTGGTGCCCATGCCCATGTTATAGTTTTCATATACTTTCTTTTGCTACTTCAATACTTAAATTGAATATTACTTAATGTTTGTTTCTTGAAATATGTTTTATAAATGTTTTGTATGCATTTTTCTAAATTAAACAACATATCCTTGTCACCTTTTGACTTAGTTACATTAGGGAATCCCCCTTTAGTGTTTCAATCCACTTAAAGAAAAGGGAAGTAGGTGTAGGTCATATATAACTTTTTTCCATAGTTGCACTTATCTAGTACCTTTGAGCCCTTGCAATTAGGGTGTTAATCTTCGTGGATACATGCACCTTAAGTGTAACTTAGAGATTAGGTGTTTTTTGTTTTAGATAATTCCCTAAAGTAGACAAATTTCGACTTAAAAATGTGTACATAGATGTAATTTGTGTTTTCTAGCATGGAATTCTACTGGTAGTGGCATTGTTCTGTCTAGAGGATGTATTCATTTTGCATGAGGAAGAATCATCTGGATACATATTTGAAATTTTCCATGTTTTATATTGTATTGATAATTTTTTATTTTTTATACATATTGTTATCAACAAGCATGCCTATTCAAGGAGTATGCATGCATTTCAGTAGTTTGAAAATGAAATTTCGGTGAAAGTGTTTATTAAAAATCAATCTAGATGGAATGAACAACTTGTCAATGCTTTTGTTTTTGCCTATATATTAATGGAATGCTTTATATATTGAGTTTTATTCGCATTTTATTAGAAAAAATTAATAATGGTACCTTTACATACTGTAAAACATAGACATTGTATATTAATCTTTGCTTCTCCATGTGATATATTGATGCACAACTTGCGTGGTTTAATTTTCTTGAATAACTGAGTGTTCCTTGTTACACCTTCTACGTGGTTGCTTTACACCCGCATGAATGTGAGTCTGTTGGATTGTGTCCTTCCCCATCATCACCGTGGCCTGTTTCATGGGTTGACTGTGGGTTATTCCACAACGTAACCATGAGTCTGTTTCTTGGTAGACCATGGGTCCTTAATCAGCATGACCATGATCTGTTTCTTAGCACTTTCTTAGTGGACCGTGGGTTCTTCACCAACATGTTCGTGATCTGTTTTCTTGATTGGACTGTGGGTCCTTCCCCAACGTAACCGTGATCTATTTTCTTGTTGGACTTTGGGTCCTTCTCCAACATGATTGTGATATTTTTTCTTGGGTGGATAGTGGGTCCTTCCCCATCATGGCCGTGATCATGTTTTCTTGTGTGGACTATGGGTTCTTCTCCAACATGACAATGAGTTTGACTTTATGGGTGGACTGTGATTTTCAAGCATGACTTTGTGTCTCTGCACTATGTGACTACATCCTTACCCAGCATGACTGTGCCTCCTTTGTCAACATGACTATACTGGATATTGGTGTCGGTGTACATAAATTGAAACTTTCTAGTATTGGTATTGAGCTTCACATTGAGTCTCCATTTCCTTTAGAGTGGAAACAATTTTTAGACCTTCACGTTTGTTTCATTCTATTTTTTTCTTTATTACATATTTTTTTTTCTTTTATTCATGTTTTTTTTTCGTTGTTGCTGTCATTGAATTCACCTTCACGTTTGTAGAGGCTACCATTCCTATAAAATTGTCATAAGCCAGAATTGATGATCATCAGGCCTACAAAATGGATTGTCCTCCAGGCCACTTTACTTTGCCTCAACTTCCAACAACTACTCAGATTTGTTTTAACAAGTATTCACTTGATGCCATGTTTCATTTTTCCAAAAAATCTACAAGCAAGGTCATTAATTCTCCCTTTTTCCTTTTTCTGCAGGAATTCCATGCTACACTTATCTTGCAAAATAAATTAAAGCATATATGATCTCATTCTATAAATAGTTATAGCAAAGGTAATTGGTATCCATGTTTTTATCAATCATGTAATTGTTATACATGATCTCAATCAGTTGGTATCCATGTTTTTATCAATCATGTAATTGGTATACATGATCTCAATCAATTGGTATCCATGTTTTTCTATTATAAATAATGTTGAATTCATTAATTTCAGAGTACATATGTTTTTTTGATTGAAGGAATCCTAGAAAACAAAAAAATTTCATGAAATTTTTTAGGACATATGTGTTTGTCTAGTTAATAGCATCTCAAGTAGGATTTGGAAACCAAGCTTTTTATTTGAGACTTCGTGCACTTGTTCAAAGCCAATGTTAAAAATATAGTATTTAGAAAAATTTATATTGTTTATTTGGGATTTATTGAGCACAAATCCAAAGAATGTTTGAACTAAGGATACTTGTTTATGTTTTTGCAGATATGATCTACTAGGTCTCGAAGGACTAGGTCAATCTTTATGCATATTTATTGGAAAAGATGACGTCCCTAACTATAATTTTTTGGAGATACCAATCAATTATATGTTAAAAATGCATGTAAATCCTGAGGTATGAAGATTCATTTCCAAAATATTGAACAAGCAGTGGGATACTGAGACTTAATTCACACTTCATTTTGATGTGCTCGTTATTTACACGTTATTTAGCATGCCTTACAATTTTTCTTCACTTTTGCTTATGATTTTAAATCTTATTAGCTAATAATGTGTTATTAGCTCATGGAAGCTGGATAACACAGTCCAAATTTTGTATGATTACTAAAAGCAAAGGTATCTCTTTTCACTCTCGTTTTCAGTCTCATGTTGTACAGGAATTTGAAAATAGGTATTTTCAGATATTATTGGCAACAATGATGATGGTAATAGTTTAGTAGTTGACAACAAAGTTGAGAAATCAAATAAATTTCTAGGTTTAAATATTGATAGTCCATTCAATGCTTATGGTTTCAGATCTTAAAATTTTCCATTGCAAGTGTTATTTAATTTTGTCATGTTTTTGTGGAGTGCATATAAACTCATTAGGAAATTGTGACTGTTGTTGATTCGAAAGATGGGTAGGGCGTGGAAATTTCTTGTTATAAAACTCATTGTTGTGCACCTATTGTTATATGGACCTTCCTTATACGGTGATGATAAAACTAATTGTTGTGATATGGAACACTTATGCACTATATAGCTTGAGAGAGAATATAATAGTTTGACCACGAGTTTGACACCTTCGTCTTTTGGGTAAAAGGGTTGTGTCCCCTCCTTGATGGTACACTTTGGTCCTATGGATAAAAGGGATATTCTCCCACCTTGATTGACACACCTTGGTCTTCTTGGTGTATAGGTTGTTTTCCCACTTTCCCTTGACCCCTCTTGTTGACTCTTGATCTTATGTTGACCCTTGATTGGTCCTAATGCTAGTGCTACACCACTCATGATGTGCTCGCGTGGATTATCCACACCCTTCTCATGCTACTTCTCCACCCACTTTTAAAATAAAACCCCCAACATATTATATATTTTTTTGACCCATAAAAAAATCCATAGACCCTTAATATGACCCCAATATAATGTTTTTTTAATAATTATTCATCCCCCAATATGGAAGGACATGATATGGTATTGGTTTGTCAGCAACACCACTGTGGTTTCATACTTGAGTGGACTAATATCTCTATTTCATTGTTTGAGTGTGTTAAGTTGTAAGAAATCCATGGGATTTGTATGGGCTACAAACTGAGCTCTGGTTTGTGCACAGTTTGTGTGTGAAATTTCATCATTAGCTGATATTTTATGGACTATTCTTTTCGAGTATGTTTCTCTAGTAATTGGGGTTTCCTTACGGTTCACTTCAAGAAAACCCAAACACTCAAAAAGTGCAACAAAGATCTTAGTCCAATCAGAACATGGCTATGTATTCTTTTAGTAGCTTCAAACAACTCACAGTTTGCTCAAGAAATCCATGGGATTTGTATGGGATACAAATTGAGCTTTGGTTTATGTATGGAATGCCATCATTACCTGATATTTTATGGACTATTGTTTCTTGGTTTGCTGCTCTAGTAACTGGGGATTCCTTTCTTATCGAGTGGGTTACCTTGACTGCTACTAAAGTTGAATAAACCTATAGTGAATGAATTTATTCTCTCTCAGGTTTGTCCTTTGTTCCTGTAGTGACTTGTCTCTTAATAAAAAATATCTCATCTAAGAAAATATTGTTGAGTATAAGTAAGGTTTGAACTCTCCTAATGGGTTATCTTATTTGTTTTCTTTGTGCTTTGATTTAGACACGAGTTATATTTACTACTAATGTTATTTATTGTCTTTGTATGCTTTTCAGCTGCAACTAGACAAGAGTGAGAAAAGATCAGTTTAAAGCATAATTGTCATGTCTTTCTTGACTTTTACACTCCCGAATGTGGAACTTCAAGAGTGTTAAAGTTGAAAGAGATGAACATTATGCGTTTAGACTTGTCTGGAATTATAACTTTGCTACACTGTTTGGGTGTGCTAAGATAAGTATAAGGAAAGTTTAAACTCTCCTGGTTAGTTGTATTATTTGTTTTATTTGTACTTTGAGTTAGATTTACTACTGTTGTTATTTATTGTCTTTGTATGATTTTCAGCTTTACACAGGGACCTTAGGAAGTGTTAAAGTTGAAAGAAATGAAAGTTATGCTTTAAACTTATCTTGTCTAGTTAAAACAATACTATTTTGTTTCTAGTACTGTTTGTCATCATTTGTCATGGTTTATGTCTGTTTGAGATGGTTTTTCATGGTTTATGTCCTTTTTCGTATCAAATATCTGCTGCTAACTCCTTTTATGGATTTCATTTCTCTTTCTTGTATAAGTTGTTTATTTGGTTCTACTTTCTATAACTAATGACTCGTATACAGTGATGAAAAAATATATAAATAATGTACCTTGAGAGAGAGAAAAGATTACTGGTCTTGTTGGTCATATAAAGAAGTTGCTTGTCCACTTTATATAGTCACCTTGACCTTGTGGGTTTGTGGTTTGTTTTATTATGGCCCCCTTGGTTGAATCATGATCCTTTATCTTACTTGATTCATAGGTTATGTATATTAATTTTTTGATACCCCACCTTATGGAGTATCTAGAGTATAAATTAAAATTTTAATTTAACATGATAGACGGATCCAATTTGTAGTCTGCTGCTCCAGCATAACTGAGCTCTCTCCTTATGCATGATATTTTTTGATGCTCCATGCGATCTCTTACTACACCACCCATGTGACTGGGATTTCCTTGTTACACCTTCCAAGTGGTAACTTTGCACCAGGATGACCATGATCTTGTTGAATGGTGGGTCCTTACCCAGCGTGACCGTGGCATGTTTCTTGGGTGGACTGTGTGTTCTTCCAAAGTGTAACCATGAGTTTGTTTTTTGGTGGACTATGGGTCCTTCACTAGTGTGAATGTGTTTTGTTTCTTGGGAATTTCTTGGTGGAATGTGGGTCCTTCACCAGCATGATCCTGATCAGTTTTCTTGAGTGGACTGTGGTTCCTTCCCCACCGTGACCATGATTTGTTTCTTGGTGGACTATGGGTCCTTCTCTAGCATGACCGTGATTTTGTTTCTTGGGTGGACTATGGGTCCTTCACCAACATAACCGTGATAGTTTCTTGGTGGAAAATGGGTCCTTCACAAGAATGAATGTGATCTTTTTCTTGAGAGGATTGTGGGTCCTTCCCCAGCGTGATTGTGATCTGTTTTCTTGGTGGACGTGGGCCCTTCTCCAACATAACCATGATTTATTTTCTTGGGTGGAATGTGGGTCCCTCCCCAGCATGACCATGAGCCTATTTACTTGTGTGGACTGTGGGGTCTTCCCCATCTTGACACTGAGTTTCACTTTATGGGTGGACTACGGTTCTTTCAAGCATGACTGTGCAAAGTATGTATGTGTGTCTCTGCACTATGTCACTACATTCTTACCTAGCATGATTGTATATCCTTTGTTAGCATGACTATACTGGGTATGAATGTGCTTGTTGACTAAGAAGTCTGGTTTAGTATGCTTCTGTATTAACCCTCGCAGGATCTCTCTCAAGGTACATAAATTGTTTGTTCCTTCGGTGACAAGATCAAATATGAAATATCTGAGTATATGGTTGATTCAAATATTGGTTATGATTACTTATTGTTGATATCTACTGTACATTGTTTTATCATGTTTTTATTGTACATGGAATTTGATGATTCTCGAGGACCAACTTTAATGTCATGAATGATGGAGCGTTAAGTTGAAAGAGGTGAAAATTATGTTTGTTTATTATAGTTAAAATTTTATTAGAGTAGTATTGTTCTGAATCTGATTTTGTATGTTAATGCATTAAAGTTTATTACTTAAATTAAAAACTCTTCTAACCCTTAAAATTCAACATCAAGTACTTTGGATACATGTACATGGCATATTCCATGCTTGGTTTTTATGGTTTTTGTTATTTGGCTTTCCTTTTTATAGGCTTGTTTGTTTTTCATGAAGAGTATAGGAAGCTTACTTTATAACTTTCTCTTTTCCTTTAATGACACATCTAATTCTCATGTCCCTAATCTAAGAATTAGTGCTATATTTTCTTTTATGTGACATATTACTTGTTTACCATATGGCACTTGTGTAGGTTTTGAGCTAGATTTACCAGAACACAATTAAGATATGGATGAGAATATGTATTCCGGTTTTTGGATTTCTTTTTGGATATGATGCATCTCGATATGACATATATAATAGTACATATAAGAATATTGATATATATATCTATATAATTATGAAATTAGTCTCATATATCTATATATTTATAAAAATATGCTCATATCTACTTGTACATATAAATATATGGAGATATGTATGAGTATAGGAGGAGGTAGGAATGCCCATTTCAAAAATACATACTCACATTTCTAAATGTGTTTTCCTAGACTCATGTTTGTTTTTCTTCTATTTTTTGGGGTTGTTTTGGTTCAAGCTATGGACTTTGTGGTCTCTGAATCCCACAAGTATGGTCTCATAATCATACTGATCCTGAAAAGTAAGTATGAGAACTTTGAAGGAAAGGTTCATTATGTTCAATGGGATCGCAATGCAAGGTATAATCTCAACTTTGTTGACAATTTCTTCATCAATCCCATTGTAAAATGATACTATAAGAACCATGTTAAAGAAACTAACTCTATAAATGTTTGTTTATGTTTCATTATATGCTTAAGTTTATTTCATTATGTATATAGTCATGATATAGACATACATATATCAATTTGCATGCAATACATATACATACAAAATCTATTCAAATCTGCATTGAGCAATACATTTTATTGGAGAATTTATTGACTAGAGTGAACAACATCACTAGAATACCCTATAGGGATGACCCTACAATATTTGCATGGGATCTCAAGAATGATCCTTGTTGTCAAAGTGATCCTTCTAGGATGACCATCGAGGTTAGCTACCACCTTTTGTATTTGAATGAGAACTGTAAAATGGAAAACAAATGTAACCATGGAGTCAAACAAGGATGTTGTGTTTAAGATATTGTTTCTATTGTTGAACAAAATAGTTATCATAACTTGTATATTGATAGTTTGCTAGGAATTTGTTTATAATTCTTCTTTCTAGTACTTAATTATTTTGGTAATGATTGTGTGTGAGAATTATGAGTAAACATGGTAGTTCTTTGGCTGTGATGATCAACAGGAATGGATTGAGAAGATGACTATCCATGTGAAATCCATTGATGGAAACCATCTTCTACAGGATAGTTTGGAATGATTTTATGGAGGATATAAAATCGATATCAATCTAGGCTTCTCTGTGGGGATATATTTCATCAGCAATAACCAAATCAAAGGAATTGCTTTAGCAACTGTTCATTCCTATCCTGACATTTGGTAAGTGTATATTTTTAACCCATAGTTATATTTTATTGGAGTGATTAAAATTTTGAGAATTATATGTTTTTACAAAGTTAGATCTGTTTTATAGAATTTTATGTATTATTAAATACTAATATGTAATATTAGTAATTGTAATAAATAGTAAACTGTAATTGAGCAACTACTACTATTTATTTTTTTGAATTTTAAAATTAGAGGTTAAGAAATTAGAGTCTTATTTCGAACTTGAAATTCCCCTTTATGCAATGCATCTCTATCTTATATTATACATTTATTTATATGTGGTATTAGGCTATAGCTATACTCTTGCACTTGCATCCCTTATTTTTTGGGATCATGTTGCATACTCACTGCACTCTTACTCAACGTAGCCCTATAGACACAGATACATGCAACCTTGGAGTTGATGTTTAAACTTTGTAGACCTCTAAAATAATTCCTATTTAGTTATTATGAAAGGAATGTGATCTATGTAATGTTTTTATTACTCTATATGATATTTTTTGTGTAAACAAATGATTTGCTTGTGTTAAATTTTATTTTTGAGATATCTTTGGCTAAAGTTAGAAACTTAGTTAAATAGGGTTTGGAATTACATTTGGTATGAGAGCCAAAGGCTCAAACCCTAGGACCTATATATAGTTGAGCCTATATAGAGATTCCATGCTCTTATAGGGAATTGATTTCGTGAATGTTGCATGTTCTTTTCTTCATGTTGAATGTTGGAATTGATTTAGGGAATTGATTCTGCAAATGATGATTTAGAGAATCCATTCTCTTCTCCAGATTATCTCGTGAGTTCATAAATTCATATTGGTCTAGTGTAAGTGCATAGTAATTAGAATAAGCATTTGTTTCCCACAGTTTTGGAATTGGAATGTGTAACTAGACAATTTCTAGATCTTTTATGGTAACTTTGACAACGTGTTTTTGTTTCAAACCATATCCCTCGATAATGGGAAAAAATATCGTTTTTTTATTTTTAGATTGTTTGGTGATGGGTGAATGCATATTTGTATATCTTTTCTCGACTCTCAATTGAACAAATGTCAGGGTTTATATTTTCTGTATTTTATATCTGGTGCATACATAATTGTTCTATTTTGGAAATTTGGATGTTCTATATTTTGAATTTCTATTTTGTTGGCTATTCTTGATTTTAGTTAAATTGGGCATATCATGACTGGAAATTATGCCAAATGGTTCAGTCCTGTCATGAAGAATGAAGAATGTTGGTTGATGCCTCTTCAATATTATCTATCAAATATGAACTAAACTTTTGTTGAGAAGCAATTACTTCTCTTTTCTAAAATTTAGGTTTAGGACTGCTATCAATATCAAGTCTTCAACATACTACATAAGATGGGTCACATTCATGATGCTTACTGAACTTTAGTTTATCATAGTTTATAGTTGGAATCCACCCTTTATTACATGGAGCTTGTTTGCTGACTCAAGCCATTTGGAATATTTATTTCTGAATTTTAATAGGAAGATGGTTGTTGCTAAGATAAAATAATAATGATATGTTGAAAATTTTGGTCCATATTTCTTCTTCTAGTTGCATCCCAATGCATAACTCTAATACAAGACGACAGAATGGAAAGTGGATAAATTTGCATTCATAATTTTCCCAAAGGGACTAGTAAGGTATGGACCTTTAAGAGATACCCCAACATAAAGGGACTTGATATAGTCATACATATTACATACTACACATGGGGCATTGAAGTATGCTAGTAATAGATGAACAATCTTGTCTAAATTATTAGTTCCTAAAGAGAAACTAGTAAAATAATTGTCCATAACCATTGTGACTCCCTTTTATTGGATTAATGTTGGAAAAATGATGAAAATGTATTTTTTCTATTCTATGTTAATTTCAGTGATAAGGTTATTTCCTTTCCATATTCCTATAAATTTTCTTACAACATCTATACCTCACTATTGTGTTGATATGAGTTTATTTTGTCCTTTGAAAGGTCAATACGTTGAAGAGAAAATTCCAAATACAGAGGCTAAGAAATGGTTACGCCAACATCTATAGGTCTCCTAGTGATTCTATCCATTTAACTACAATTCATTTTTTCTTCTTCTTTGTGTTTAGTTGGATAACATTTATAAATGAATCTAAAATACACTAGTATTATTATCTTCCTCAATAACATATATCATTCATAAAATAAAAAAATTCAAATCGAGCCCATGATCAAGTAGGTGGAAAGGGAATTGTTGTATTGAACATGAAAACTTAAGCTAATTGTTCTTCTTCCCTTTAATTTTAAATGTTTTCCTCTTTCTCCTCTCTTAAGTGGGTCAAATGATAAAACAAAGATGAAATTATGAGAATAAGAGCTAGATATATGTTGTTGGTGCTTGCATTTTCTTTGCAATTCAGAATGTATATGTCATTACAGTGGAATAATTTTCATCAATTCCTTGAAAATACTTAATTTAAATTTTCCTGTTGTGTTTTTGCAGATTAGTAATCACCTATATTGTAGATGGGTAAATGATCACCTCCTTAGGGAAATTTATCCATCGTAATATGGAGAAGAAATAAGGGATCTCCCCCCCTCCTTGGGGTATAATCAATTCACTATGATTTTGTGCTTGCTAAATCATAGAGTTATGCCATGTTCTTTCATTAGTGAATTAAGTATCCATTGAAAACGATCATACATAATCTCATATAAAGACACAAATAATAGCGGAAGTGATGCATGGATAAATATTCAGTTATTTCATTCACGAGCTATAATATTCTAGTTAGCATAATGTAAAAGAACATGTTTTAAGAAGATATAGAACTAATTTGTCAAACTTGGCCATTTTATTCAGGGAAGTTGTGTCTGAGTGTGGGTTAGCTGGTGCAACATGGGTTTAGTTCGATGAATGATTTCTTGTAATGGACCTTGATGCTCATCAATTGGAGGATTTTATGAAGGAATACTCTTACTTGGAAAGAGAATCATTCGGTGTCAATCTGCTCATAGAAACTTATTTTTTTGATATACCCGGTGAGACTTACAAGTAAGAGACTGCCTTATTTCATTTTATGAAAATTTTTAGGTCTTCCTTATTCTTGTATTTTATTATTAGAAGAATTGATTTCATATATTTTCTGCATCTTATTCTGTGAAATTTTTCTCTTTACAATACCATTGATTCCTCTAAGGGTATCCTCTTCTATTGGGCTTCATCTTATGCATGGAACACCGACTCTCAACCTCATCAAGGAGGTTCGATTCCCAACTAATGAACTAGTTGATGGTCAAAATATTTGGGCCACTGATTTGGATGCATCATTGAGTGTTTTGGAAAGCCTTGAGATCATAGTTGGAAAAGGTGTAGATGAATGTAGTTTCCATTTTATGAGCATTGACAGTTAATGCTTCTTTCAATTTTTGTTGTTATATTTGTAATATAATTGTTGGTCTCCTTGTAGGTAAAAGTGTTCTTTACTTCCTTCTCCCTCATGCAAAGATCCATCAATTTGGAAAATGAAACAAAGCTTGATAGAGAAGTCAAGTATTGGTTAGCTCTTGCTACACAAAACTTTATAGAATTTGATTCCTTTTCGAAAGCATTGATTGATAAAAAAGATGAGGTATTTCCTCTTTTCTTGTATTTGGAATTTAGAGTAAATTCTTTATCTTGACTATACTTGCAGCATGTGGAGTTGATATGAACTTGAATTTGTGTCTTTTGTTTTTCCATTTTCCTTTGTGTGTTAGTTCAGAGGGTGTTTGAAGGGGCATATAATTTGTCCTTGTAGGTGTTATTTTCCACCAATGCAACTGTACAGGCTTCAAGGAGGGATTTTCCAAGAGTGACAAATAAGGAAGTTCAAAAATTTGTAAGAACTCTAAGCTAATTTATTATGTTGGATCCAAAAAGACAAATTTTTTTATAATGAAATGCACGAAATAATCCATGCTATATTATTAGGGAAGAAACATTGTTTTTTTTATTGATGCTAGAGCCATAACCTTTAAATGTTCCTTATTTATTCGATAGAGAAATATACATTATCTACTATTCGTTTGGAATTTTTAATGTTATAATGTATTATATTGTTTGTTGTAGTGTTGCATGGCACTTGGTACATCTACATGTCTTTCTTTTTTCACATAGGAGTAGGCATGGAACTCCCCGTTATTATTGTGTCTTGTTGATGGTTCTACTATCCATTTTCGAATTCCCTTGACCTACTTTGGTTACTCATGGACATCAATAAAATGATCTAATATTGTCTGATCAATTTTACCTAGTATAAATATAGTATTCTTTATTCCATTAATGAATAAAAGCTTCAATTGTATTGCTATACACATTTTGTTCATTGTTTATAGTCAATGCATGAGAGAAAACATCGTAAGAAGAGAGTATTGAGAATAGGTTTTATTCATTAATTAAAATGATACATTTAAGTCCATATGTTTCACAATTCGGTGTTGAATTATGAAGAATGACATATGTTTTACTCTCAAAACAAGGAGAGAAAACACGCAATTACTTTGAGTCATAAATAGCCATGAAGTTTTTAGGTGATTGTATTAGATTTATCCCTTTTTCCTATAGTACAACACGTTACTTTGATCTTACAAATCAAGTGGGTGAAGTCGATTTTTAAATGTTACATTGCTTGGCAAAGGTCATTTTGTAAGATCTTGGGGGCTTGTATATCGAGCCACTAGTGCCTATTACATACCTTGGGAGGTTTAGTCAACCTCCTAGTGCTTGCTATAGGCCCTCGGGGCTTGTATAACAACCCCACAAGAGGATTAGTCGACAATTGGGGGCTTGCAACACTGAATCTAAATTTTGTACTATGTGCATTGGCTCTAGTGACATACAACAAGTGATCTCCCATCTCTTCATTATACCATTAGATGTCACAAATCACAATTATATGTGGTTGAGTAATTGTATTGTGGGTGAAGTAATGTGCATCCACAATATACATCAAAAGAATCAAGGTGCATTGCAGAATGCATGTGGGGTCATAAGAGGGGTATCATGTCAATATACTAGGTAGATATATAAAGGGGTATAAAAAATGGATACATACAATATACAGTGAAAATAAGGGTTTTTTAAAATTGGAAAGACATATTAGGAGGGGGTTAAAAAAATATTTTGGGAGATATTTTACAATATTTACTGAAATTAAGAGTATTGTTTCATACGCAATGAACAAACTTGTTATGTTAGGTATTCATTGAGTGAAGTGCCATGGATACAATCCCTTGTATCCATGGCCATTAAGGACCACGATTTATCAATCTAGTATCTTGAACTTAAATTTATTATTATTTTATTATAATTTGACATTTTAAAAAGAAAATGAGTTCTCTATGGCTCGTTTTCATGTTTAGGGTTTGCCCCTTTACAACAATAGAAATGGGCCGACTATATATGTGTAACTAAGCTCTCAACCATATAAGTATATGTAAGCGCTTGACAGTCACTCAATTAGCTCTCTACAATGTAAAGGTTGTGATAGCTTGGCTCTTTAGTAGAGCAAGAATGGTTTTGAGCTATTTTTCGGGGTGTCTGAAGTATTGTATTTAGTTGCAATTGGTATTTGATAATGTTTGGGTGATAAGAACAAGAATCATGGGCAACACAAGATTTTTGGCAACAACAACTGAGAAAGAAAGGGGCTGGAAGACCTATGCGTCAGCCAAGCACCATCGCAATGACTATGAATACGATTATTCATTGTTTGGTGTTAATGTTAATCGCAGGGAGGACCTCAGGAATGTTGAGAGGGGTGGTGGCATAGCAGGGTTTATCTAATTGGGAGATCATTCTCCTCCTCTTACTTTTCTTGATAATGATCGTTTATGGGAAGATGAAGCTAATGTTCCTCCTCCTTTTCTCGATGATCATTCGCTAGAACCCAAGAGGCCATGCTATGAATATGAATATGATTGTTCGTTGTCTGGTGTCAATGCTATTCATAGGGAAGACCCTAGGTGACACGGGTCGTGAAGAACCTCAGCAAATCAATATTTTATTACGTAGATGAGTGTTACATATAAAGGATATCAAAACTGTTATCTACAGTTAGATAACAAGATTACTAACTAATAACTGAAATATTATTTACAATGTAATCCCAAAGGATTTCTCAACATCCCCCCTTTAATTTGAGGGGACATCTGACATGCCAAGTTGCATTCTAAATTTTTCAAACTTTTCATGGCCTAATGCTTTAGAAAAGATATCTACAATTTGCTTAGAAGTAGGACAATGTGTCAAATGAATGGTTTTGGCCTCAACATGATGTTGAATCAAGTGATATTTTGGTGTTGATATGTTTAATTCAATCATGGAATTTTGTATTCTTGGCCAATTGAATTGCAGAAGTGTTGTCAACAAAGAGAGGCGTTGAAGTCACTTGTTTCTCCTGCAAGTCTTCAAGTATTTTACGAAGCCAAATGATTTCTTTTGTGTCTTGAGCTGTTGCAATATATTCGGCTTCAGTTGTAGAATCAACAGGAATGGATTGCTTTCATGATCTCCATGTGATAGCTGTTGATCCAAGGTTCATCAAATAACCTGAAGTAGAGACCCCATGCTCTTTATCTCCATCAAAATCTGAATCTGAATAACCAATGAGATGAAAGTTTGAAACTTTAGAATATTTGATGCCATAAGATTGAGTGCCTTTTAAATATTTTAGCACTCTCTTTGCTACATTCCAATGACCTTCATAGGGATGATGCATAAAACTTCATTTGAAGTAAGATTTAGATTCTGCTCCATTGGTGTTGAAACAAGATTACAATCCTTCTGTTCTTGACCTTTGATAGCAAATTCTTCAGGCTGATCCATATACACATCTCTTTTAAGTCTCCATTCAAAAATGTAGTTTTAACATCCATGTGATGTATCTTCCATCCTTTTTGTGCTGCTAATGAAAACAAAGTTCGAATGGTGCCCCATTTAGCTATAGGAGCAAATGTTTCTATGTAATCAACACCTTCTTTCTGTGCATACCCTTTTTCTACAAGTCTCTATTTTTGTTTGTAAAGTGACCCATCTGCTTTATATTTATTCTTATATATCCACTTGCATCCAATCGGTCTGGTTCAAATTGGAGGATTCACCAACCTCCAATTTCCATTTTTTATGACAGCATCATACTCTCTTTCCATTGCACTTTTCCATACATCACTACTTACTACTTCTTGAAAAGATGCAGGTTCATCAAATGCATGAAAGTTTAATTCACAATATAATGTTACAAAATCATCATACCTTTTCAGAAATGGCTTAGTTTGTATCGATCTACGAACTTATTCTTGTTATGGTGTTTGCTCTATTTCTTCTTTAACAGCAGGTTTTGCATTATCCATGATGCTTAGTTTATCCATTCCATTAACAATACCATCAACTATGTCATCTTATCTTTCATCAACTTGTGCATTAGAAGGAAATTCCAAAACTTGACTTAGAACAGGAATCGCCCCCTCAATATTTGGAAATTCATTATCCATTTCATGATAGATTTTTTTAGAATGAAATCTATCAAGTTGAGCAAGTTGTTTATCAATAATGAGTGCATCTTTCTCAAACTCAAGAAATATAACATCTCTAGAAACAATAAAATTCATGTTATCTTCATCATACAACCTATAAGTTGTAGATGTATTAGAATATCCCAAAAAAATACACTTCCGACTTCTTACTCCCATTTTATGTCTTTGTTGCTCACGAATCAAAGCATAACATGTGGAATCGAAAATTCTAAAATGCTTGATAGTTGGAAGATGATCATGCCACATTTCATAAGGTGTTTTGTTTTGTAGTGCAGCAGAAGGACATCTATTCTTAATGTAGACAACACAAAGAAGTGCTTCTCCCCAAAACATTAACTTGACATTTTTAAAAAACATCATTGATCTTACCATATTCAAGAGTGTCCTATTCATACGTTCTGCCACACCATTTTGTTGTGGATTATAAGGAACAGTTGTTTGATGTTTAATACCATTCTCTTGCAAATACTTTTCAAAATCTTGAGATGTATATTTACCACCGTTATCAGTTTGAAGGGTTCCAATATTGAGTTGAGCTTCATTTTTAATCCATAAGTGAAAATTTTTGAATGTATCAAAAGCTTCAGATTTTGCTTTTAATAAATAAACCCAACACATCCTCGTAAAGTCATCAATAAAAGTCATGATATATTTTTTACCATTTGTTGATGGAACATGCATGGGCCCACATAAAACTGAGTGAATAAGACCAAGCTTTATTGAAGCTTGAAACATAGAATCATTAAAAGGTTGTTTACTGTGCTTTCCTAAGATATAAGCATCACATGGTGAAAGTTGTCTTGGAATAGTAGGAAGCCCTTGAACTCCTTTTTGTTTCATAATCCTGAGACTGTCATAATTAATATGACCAAATCTAGCATGCCACAATAATCTGGAAGATAAATTACTATTATGTTGAACCAAATTTGCAGAATTCTGTGAATTGGATGATGTGCCATTCAACTTTAAAAGTTTGTTATCTTCCACTCCATTCATTACAATCACATTATCATAAGCTCTTCTAATTTCAATGATACCATCAAACATATGTATCGAGTGATTTTGTTTTCTAATTTGCACAAGAGATATTAGATTTCTCTTCAATTGTGGAACATACAGAGCATCAGAAAGTATATAATCAGCAAGTCGTGATAATTTCAATCTAACACAACCAATTCCTGAAAGTTTTAACTGAGACTTATCTGCCAAATGTACTACCCCATCAATTTGATAACTAAACGTTTCAAAGAAGTATTTTCTAAATGTCATATGACATGTGGCTCCAGTATCCAATAACCAAATATCATTTCATGAAAACGAAGTATTGAAAGCTTTTTGAATTCCTAGATTACAATGTGCAAGAGCATAATGTGCAGATTCATGAGGGTTACCTTTATCATTTCCTTTATCTTGTACTTACTCTTTCTTGTTAACAATTTTATCCCAAGAAGTTCTACAATAACTCGCAGCATAACCAGTTTTTCCACATCTATAACATTGTTTCTTTCCTTGATTAAATCTACCCCCCCTTCCTCTGTATTGTCCTCTTTGTCCTCTACCTCAACCTCTACTTCTATTTTCATCCTTTGCAAATTATTCTTTTGATTTCTATCATTTCTGTGCAAGAGACAAAGTTTATTCATTGGGTTGAGACTCCTTCTTCCCAAACGTTTTCTCTTTTTTCTGCAATTTTCTCAACAAGTGTTTCGAAGGTCATAGCTTTCATTAGTGATTCTAAATAATGAGTATAGGTAGGATATAAAGCTTTAATAAATGCAATAATTTGAATGTCAAATTTTACAGGTCAGTTGCATCAATATCATGGAAAATGGCTCTAATTTCAAAAGCAAGTTTCATTGGATCATTATCTTTTAATTCCAAGTTAAATAATTTCATTAATAGTTGTATGATTTCAAGCTCAAAATGTGAATCATACAAATCTTTTAGTTTATTTAATGCTTCCCAAGAACTTTTGCTAGAAATTAAATGTCTACTTACTTCTTCACTTACAGAGGAAATAATTAAGGCATAAGCCTTTTTGTCCTTGCTTTTCCATAATGCTAAATCTTTGGCATTAGTAGGTGCTACTAGTGCACTTTTATCCACTTCATCTATTGATTCTCCATCTTCTTCTAAATTCTTATTTTCATAAATTCCATCCCACATATTATTAAAAATAAGGGTATTTTAACTTTACTAAACCATTAGTGATAATTTTCTTTTCCAAAAAAATAACTCTAACAATTGAAATTAAATAATTCATTGAAATTTACTATATAGTAAATTTTTGTGTACAAAATACAGTTTAAAATATTCTTTTCCTCTTAGCCAATGTTCTTTAAAATCTTTTTATCTTCTAAAGAGATTTCCCGAAATGTTTAATATTTCAATTTAAAAAACCTTGCACTCAAATATATATGGCTATTTAAAAACTTTTATTTTCTGAAAAGAACTCCCGAGAGATTTGATAATTAATTTAAAGAAACCATTGCACCAAAATATAAATGACTCCTCTCTTACTTTTTTTTTTTCTCTTTTAAAAAAAGAAAATAATTCTTCAAAACAATTACGGAAACAATTTAAGTGCAGTCTCCTCTTAATGTGCATTCTTTGTCTTTCTTCCACAATCTCTTTGTCTTTCTTCCACAATCTTAATAAGCAGCTCTCTTTTCTTCCTTTCTTGGTGATAGTTCCTTTGCTAGCTCCTCCTTCACCGGCTCCTTGTTGGCTCCTTGTTGCCGTGAAGAATCTCAGCAAATCAATATCTTATTAGGTAGATGAGTGTTACATATAAAGGATATCAAAACAGCTATCTACAATTAGATAAGGAGATTACTAACTAATACTGAAATATTATTTACAATATAATCCCCAATAATTACTCAACACTAAGTAGGCTGAGAAAGGTGGTGACGAGATCGTGCTCATTCTCCTCCTCCTCCCACTTTTCTTGATAATCATCGCTTAGGGAGAGATCAAGGTCAAACTCGTGCCGTGCTGGTGCTGCTCATTCAAGTGGGTTAACTGTAAGTGAGGGGTTGAATTTCAGGCCTGATAGGCATAGCGTTGACCCTGTATTTGAACGGAAGCGGCCTGTGAATGAGCATTATACTCTACCAGCAAATGCATCCAGCACACTGTTTGTTGAGGGTCTTCCAAGTAATGCATCCAGCACACTGTTTGTTGAGGGTCTTCCAAGTAATTGCACCAGTAGAGAAGCAGCTCACATATTTCGCCATTTCCGCGGTTTCAAAGAACTGAGGATTGTGAATAAGTCTACGGAGGTGGAGAACGAGATGCGAGTGACGCTGTAGTTGTTCTGTGTTTCGTGGAGTTTGATAACCCTAAATGTGCCGCAACGGCTATGGCATCTTTACAAAGCTATATTTTTTATGAGAACGACAGTGATTTCGCTTTCTCTAAAGTTTCAATTTGCACGTAATTCAAATGCAAGGAACATGGATCGGAATGGGTCATCCTTTGCACGCGATCGAAATCAAGATCGGGATGAGTATGGTCGTCGTTGTTGATTTTGTGAGTGAAAAATTAACGTTTGGTGGTCGTTAGATGGAACTCCAGCACCTCGTCGTCATGATTTCGACACTTCTTTTTCGAAGTTTAATATATATCAATTCCATTTACATTTTATTCTATAGAGTTCTAGGTAGTGTTTGCTGTTATGTGGCCAATTGGTGTGTAGTGGAGTGTTAGCACCCTTGATTACTTTTTCCCGTAATAGTATAAGAACGATCCTATATCTTATGTAAGAAGATTAAATCGTGGCTTATAGTATAAGCTTTAGGAATATGTAAATTTAATTTATTATTTATTTTTTTATAATTATAGCAATTTTGAATGTGTGTAGCAGATTGGAAGTAGGAAAATAAATGTTAATTTTTTTATTTATTGTGATGAGAAATGGTGGTATAAATTGTTTTGGAAATTGAATATTCTTTTAAATTTATGTTTTTGTTGGTTTATGTGGGATTGTAACTTGTAAAGATCTCTTAAAAGAAATGTTTTATGGGACTAAATTATTATAATTTTTTAATAATGTGTTTTGATTATTAGAGTGATTGTTTGTTCATTGTGATTTTGGTTAGTAAGTTTGAGAGGCTTTTGGACATAGCCTACATTATTGGTTGCCCGTTTTAAAATGTCCCTAGAAAAAAATCTTTTTCATTGGATTACAAATTCCTATAAGTTCAAAGATCTTTTTCATTCTCTTATGGGAAATTTGGAGAAGTAGAAATTTAAACATCTTCTAAAATGAAAAAAATATTTATCTTATAAGCTCTCAAATTGTCTGGTTCTATCAAGATCACCATTTAGCTCCATGGTCTCTTTGATGGTGCATCTCATTTGGGTATTAAGGGTTGAGGTGTTTGTCCCATACTCACTAGTAGAAAAAACTTCCATATCTAGATGGGTTGTGGAGAAGGTATCAACACTAAGGATACAAAGTTGGTATTATGGAGGGTGTTAAAATTTCATTTTGTAATTGGTATAGACCTTTTATAACTTTTGGGAATATGCAAGTGTGGATACAACCTTTGCAGGTCTTAATGCAATGATCATAAAATGGTTTCTTAAGAGCATATAGAGGTTGATCCCTTTAGTGCACCATACAACTTTTTTTCAAACTTGTTGAGAAATGAAAGAGTTATGGACAAAACACCAACATTTTTTTTTTTGAGTTAAAGAGTCATGACACAAGAAAAATAGATTAAAAATTGGGTTTTTTTTATTACAAAAATTACATATTTGGTATATGTACAAAAAATGCTAACTCGCACTAAAATTTCATAAAAAGATTATGTGCAACACATTGTGATGAGACACCTAGATAGCTATGGTTTACCATGTTTCATACCAGAGGTCATGCATGCATTTTTTATATATTTGGTATTTGAAGAAATATAAGGAAGTGAGTACTAGGTAGATGAATCAGTAATGAATGATTTATAGATAACCTCTAATGCAAAATTGTGGAGAAGAGTTTCCCTCCACACAATGTATCTCATTAATGAAGTGTTGGTTGTTTAAATGTCTCATCCAAAAATGTTTTTACAAAACTCGTGATGGAGTGTCAAAATATATGTCTAGTCTAATATTCCATTGCAATACATAATTACAAGGTGTTCACTTGTATTCATAACAAAATAGGAGATTCCTAGCTCATATTTAATTGGTATGTCATTTGGTTTGATTATGAAATCAAACCAAAACTTGTAAAAATAAACTAAGAAATCAAATAACATAAAACCTAAAGGGAAAAAATTCAAACTATGCCAATCAACAAAATTTTCTAGGAATAAAAAGTAAAACCAAGCTTCAAAACATAAATAAAAGTATTAAAAGATGAAAAACAAAAACATGACCTAACATTTGGCTCCTGCTGCGGGATGAAGTACTCCCTGTGAGGCTCCAAGAACCTGTAAACCAGTGCCTTCTGTGCTGCTACCTACTAGTCTGCAAAATTTCCAGTGGGTCATGGAGTCCTTATTCTGTTATTCACATCGGTATATACAATGAAAGTCAAGTATCCATCTCAAAAACTATAAAAATGCTTGAGGAATTGTCCATTAACTGGATTAGACAACTCCTCACCTTCAAAAGTCTGTAGAGAAAAATAATTGTTTTCCAAAAACTTCGATACTATGAAAGGACCAAACCAAAGGTTATCAAACTTGCCATGCTTTCCTTTCTGCTCCTTCCTAGTATCCCATCTCAAAACCATGTCTCCCACTAAAAAAGTATTGTCTTTGATCTTCCTATCAAATCTTTCTTTGGTCTTCAATCTGTACAACTAATCCCTTTCTTCCACTTTTTCTCGTTTCTGTTGTAACTCTATCATTGCATAAATTCTTCTTTTCATATCATTAGGTTCTTCCTAACAATCTTGAAAAAAATTCATCACTCGGATGCCCAACTGAACAGGAAAAACTGCATCTCTACCATTTACTGATTGGAAGGGAGAAGTTTCAATTGCTTACTTAGCTATTATTTTGTGTGCCCATAATGCATACTTTAGCTTAGAATCCCATGATCTTTTATTATGCTTCAGTAACCTCCTAATACTCTGAATGATATTTTTATTAGATGAATCAGCTAACCCATTCCCCTGAGGATAATAAGGAGTTTAGTGTTTCAACAGGATACCATTATTTTCACAAAATGCCCCCATAGCCTTAGATTTAAAGGCTTTAGCATTATCAGTCAATATTTTCTGTGGACATCCAAATCTACTAAGAATATTTTCTTCAATAAAATCTATGATCGCCTTATCTGTGACATTCCTTGTGGGAATAGCTTCTACCCACTTAGTAAAGAAATCTGTTGCAGTCAAAATACACTTATGCTGCCCTGAGGAAGATGGATTTATCTACCCTATGAAGTCCAAACCCCATTGCTTAAAAGGGGCATTAGCTACAATTGGTTTTAAAGGTAATGACAACAACTTTTGTTTACCAACAAATTTCTGACAAGGGATACATGTTCTTACCTGCCGATATACATCTGAAAATAAAGAGGGCCAATAGTATCCAGCTCTTATAATTTTATATGTTGTTTCCTTCCAATACTTATGTCATCCACAAGCACCTTCATGAGATTCAGAAATTAATCCTTCAATTTTAGGTTTATCTAAGCATCTGAGTAGGATACCCCCTGGATCTTTCCAAAACAGCTGCTCTTCTACCAAACAATATTTAGTGGTTTTCAACTTCAAATACCTAGCAGCTTTCTTGTCTAAGTGTTCTGGACATTGCAAGTACAAAAGAAAGTATACAATGTCTACATACCATGTGGATTCTGGATAGTGATCCATAATCTTCTGTTTCTCCAGCTTTGCTTGACTTTCTTCCTGTGCTGGCTATTCTGCCATTAGATGTAGCCCTAAAGCTTTGTAGGTCTGATATCCATATCATATTCCATGATTTTGGAAATCCACTTTCCTCTTTTTCCCTCACTGTCACACTGAGTCAAAATATCTTTTATGGCAACATTAGGCACATAAGAAATAACTTTGGAATGCAAAACATAAATTCTGAAAAATTTCAAAGCTTTTACCAAAGAGTAAGTCTGTTTCTCTAGAGTGTTGTATTTTAGCTCTGAATCTCTAAGAGTTTTGCTGAAAAATGCAATAGGCTGTTCAAAACCATCCTTATTCTTCTGTAATAAAACAACAGCCAATGTATGTTCAGATGTAAAAGAAAAGGTTAGAAATTCCTTTGTAAAATCTGGACTTACTAATACAGGAGCTTCAGTAAGAGCCATCTTAATTTTTTCGAATGAATTCTTTGCTTCTGCAGTCCACTTGACCTTCTGATATTTGTTCAGCATGGCTGCAATCTGTTTGATAGTCTCAGCAAAATTTGGTATAAACCAACGCAGAAAATTGATTTTACTAATGAAAGATTGTACATCCTTCTTGCTCGTTGGCAAACTTATTTTTAGTATTGCTTTCACCCTCTCTGGATCAATCCTTATGCCATCAATTGAAACTAAATGACCCAATAATTTACCTTCTTGTACATCAAAATATGATTTCTTTGGATTAAGAGATAAATCGTATCTTCTGCATTTCAGAAAAGTTGGTTTCAAGTGTTTTAGATGTTCATCATCTGATTGTGAAAAGACTGTAATATCATCTAAGTAAATCACTACAAACTTGTCTCTTTCCCCCACAAAGGCTATGTCCATAGCTCTTTGAAAATTTGCTCCAGCATTCATTAATCCAAAAGGAATTTTATCATACATGAAGGTTCCCCAGGGAGTAGTAAAAGCTATTTTTTCTTTATCATTAGGATGCATGGCAATTTGATTATATCCTGAAAAACCATCAACCATAGAAATTTTTTGTGCACCAACCACCTTGTGCAATATTTGTTCTATTTTTGGCAAAGGGTAATTGCCCCCCGATCCTACCTAACTACAAAGATTCTTTTGTGTTCCCCAAGTGGGGTTAGAATGTTGGTTGAGTTAAGTAGTTTTTAAGTCTCACTTGAATTAGGTGACAGAGTGTGTGCTCGTGAGATGATGAACCCGAAATAGAAGTGCCACACAAAGGGGCAACCTTCTAATCAGTAATATTGAATCCACAACTTTGACATGCAAAATTTTCTGAAAAAATGCTGAAATTTCAAAAAATGGAACAGAAATTATGTTGTAGAAAATGCTGTAAGGAAGTAAGGCTGCAGGTGGAACAGATGGCTGTGCAGATGTAGAAAATATTGCAGAAAAAGGGCTGGGTTAAAAAACAGTAAAATATACAGAAAACAGACCACGGGTTTGAGGTAACAACGAGCGGTCGAACCGCGGGTTTGAGGCAAAAAAGGGCGGTCGGACCGTGGGTTTGAACGAAATAGGCACGGACAGGTTGTGGATTTCTGGATGACAGACGCAGTCTGATCGCAGGGAAAGGGCTCAAAGTCACGGTCGGGTCGCAGCTAGGGGGATGAAAGCCGCGGTTGGGACGTAGCTAGGGGGCTGAAAGCATCGTTCGGGTCGCAGAAAATGGGCTGAAAGTCACGGTCGAGACGCAGCTAGGGGGCTGAAAGTCGCGCTTGGGTCGTGGGAAAATGGCCGACAGGCGCGGTTAGATCGCAGCAAACAGGCTAAATAGCCGCGGTCGGATCGCAAGTAACAGACTTGAATCCGCTGGCAGGGCACTAGAAACGGTCTGATAGCCACGGTCGGGTCACAGGTAAAGGCCTGAAAGACACGGTCGGGATGTGGCTGTCGAAGGAAAAAATGCGGTTTACGGTGGCCGAAAGGGACAGCCGAAAGGAAAAAACTAACTGAAAACAGAGATTCAAAAGAAAAAAAGCGGAGTCGCCAAAACTGTAGCTAGGGTTTTACCCCTAGCTTGTGTGAATGAGCAGCTACTAAGGATAACTAACTCCTTAGTTGCAGTTTAGTAAAAAGTAAATAACAATGCTAAACAGGAATAAAAACTAATCTAAAACACGTGCATGAAACAAAACAGCAAAATATAAAGAATGGTTTTTTATTGATATTACCTCCGATGTGGAGGTTGGTGAAGCCCTTTGCGCTGATCCGTGAGGTTGCTCCGAGCTCCAGCTGCTCCTTCTCTTTCTCCGGTGGTGGAAATGGGCCAAAAGGGGCTCTCAATGGTGAAAGTAGCTCAAAATTGAGCTAGGGCTTCGAGAGCTGTTTTGGCAGAGTAAGGATGCTTATGACTGTAGATGTTAAATGAGGGGTCTCCATCACCTATTTATAGTTTTTTAGTGGTTGAGTGTTGGCCCATGGTTTTGGAAACCATGTGGTTTAGGGCAGCTTGTTTAGGGTTTTTTCCTCCTTTTCCTCATTATTTTATATTTTTTCTTCCCTTTTGGGGATTTTTTCTATTTTAGAGGAATTTTGGATATTTTTGGAGGAAAAAGGGGTTTTTTGGCCTTTTGGAGGCATTTTAGGCCTTTTGGAGGCTTTTTAGTGGGATTTTCAGGAAAATATAGTAGGAAAATGGACGAATGAGCCATGTAGAGGGGTAGATGAGGTAGTGAACACTTTTTGGGTGTTAACAACAATGTTGAAGCTGAAGAACATCCATAGATTCCTGGGACCTCCATAGAACTTATGAAGGAGGATCAAGAAATCTATAAGAAACTCCCATGGACACCAAAAGAGATGCAAACAATATCAGGAAACAAATGTATTGATTCTGAAAAAGAAAACCTGCAAAGAAGCATTAAGCAATACAAGCATCAAATGGAATATATGCATGAAACCAATGATGGATTAGTTACTGCAAACAGGAGACTAAGAGAAGACTTGGAAGAGGTTAACAGTCATTACCAAGAATTGATTGCAGTTTCTAGAGAGGCTCTTAAAAGAAAAAGACAGACAGAGAATCAGTTTACAGAATTAAAGCAAACTATCCAGGAGCTGACTCAGCAGAATAAAGAGTTAAAAAGGAAAGTTGTAGACCTAGAAGTAGATCACTTGAAAGCTAGAAGGAAAGCTCAGGCTTTGGAGGGGATTGCTCTATTAGTTGAATCCGCAAAAGACTAGTGAAGTTCTTTAAGGAGAAGTTATTAGTTAGTTTGAAAAGTTACTTTATTTTATTTTTATATAATGTTAGTTTATATTGAACCATTGAATAGATGACCTAAAGGTAGTTAGGGTTCAGTTATGTAACTGTTTTTGAAAGAATAGGATAAATGTAAGTCTGAAAGAGGTTAAATGGTTTGATTTTTTGTTGACAAGGGGAGGCTATCAGGATTTGTTTATAAGCTAAGTAAAAGACACTTATGTGTTTTTGAGGACTGAATTATGAAATATATGCTACTATATTCCATTTATATTATTGATTGGTTTCATTTCTAACTTGTTTTAATTACTCAGTTGGTATATTCATTTCATGTTTAATGTTTTTATGCTTAAAATGCTTGCTGAGTGTGGGTGAAACTCAGTATTGTATTTTCTGTTGGATTAAGGTTTATATGTTATGCATCTCAGTCATTCAAATGCTCATGATTTAGCGTTTACTTGGTTTTATGAATGTTTTCCCTCTTGTCTTCAAACTGTTCAACCAAAACTCTAGAAAACCCTATTTTACTTTATTGTGATTATTGAGATTGTGTTGGCTTGTTCTTCTGTAGTTTAAGAACAAGTTCTGGCACAAACATATTTGGTGCTGTTGCCGGGGAATGAGGTTGAAAACCTATTTTTTCCCTGGGATACTTATCATTTCATCGGTTTTGAGAGGTGAACTTAAACCAACAAATATTAAAGACTACTTTTCACCAGTATTTCACAGTGGCTACTAAGGGAGTTGGAACAAGAAATAGACCTAGTTCACCTTTACAACTGGGTTTTTTAGACACAGAGAAGATACTGAAAATAGCTAGGAAGATCAGAAGGTCTGAGTCATCACCAGCCCTATGTAACCCTAATTAGTTAGATATTTCATCACCTTTTTTCTGTTCTGAAGGGAGAAGAACCAGAGTCATCTTGGTTGAATCCTATAATTCCTGTTGGTAATTTTCAAGTTTTCACTGATCCTCAATCTTTTAAGAAAGAAAAGACAATATTTCCTGGTAGAATCCCTTTATTTCACCTCAAGGTCAGTAAAACTCCATTTCATCCAAGTTCTAGTCAAGTCTTTCCATCACCTAAACCAGTTAGCTTAAAGATGGCAGCCCAAAATAATCCATTAGACATGATGGACTGAATGGTAGTAGCTAGGTATGCACCTTTATTTTTTCCTCATCCTTTGAATGCACTTCCTGGGGGTGATTACCAAAAATATATTCCTAGGTTTAATGAACAGGGAGAGACCACAACTGAGGAGCATTGGGATGCTTTTCTCAATTATACTGATAATCAGAATATTGAGGCCAAGGATGTATAGATGAGGATGTTTGTGCAAAGTCTTGATGGAGAAGTTAGAAAATGGTTCAAGGAGTTTCCTGCAAATTCTATCACTATCATAGAATATCTTTAGGACCTTTTCATGAGACAATGGGGTGACACCAAGGATCATACATATTACATCACTGAGTTTGGAGCCCTTAGGAGAAAGAAGGATGAAACCATAGCTGATTTTTCGTGGCTTGTCATGAAGTACATTCTTCCCTTATCCAGCTAGTCACTTTGTCATTTTTGCCATGTTGAGATGTATTCGCGACTATCCTTATATACAAATCGTGCATCACTCACGAGTCTCCTTTACAGCAAGTCGCGAATCCATGTATTCACGGGTTGCACTTATACATAGTCGCAAATCATTCATGGGTTGCTCTACTACAGACCCACGAATGTGTCTCAACATTAAAACATAAAAACACTCGCGCTAATGGGAGATTAGTTAAGTCATTTAACTTAATTTCCTTAACTGGTGTAACCTCCCTAACCTTCGAGAACTGTTGTATTTCACCCATATAAATACAAGCCTTGGGGAGGGTGTTGATTACTTACACTTGGAGAGCAAAGTTATGCTGGTGGAGTTTATACAGAAGTATTTGGAGCAGTGGAACTTACAATCCTTTGGTTGTAGAGGAGTCCTTGTCTCAGGCGTTGGGTTGTATCTGAACTCTTTCCATTATTGATAATAAAGAGATTACTTCTTCCATATGTGTTTCATGTGTATTGGTTTGATAATTATTTATGCTAATGCATTTTAAATGTGATTTATCTAACCTGCTTATACATATATGAATCATCTTGTATCTGGAAAAGTGTTTCTTGACAGGTGAAAGAGGAGCAATCCTGAAGAATTTGGAAGTGGGACAGAGAGGAAGAAGATTAGCAAGGATCGACCTTCGTGTAACAAGTAAGTCCTTCTAACCCTCCTATTTCCTATTATGTACTTTAGAAGTCAATTGTCTACAAGTAATTGAGTATGTTGGTAACCCCAGACCTTAGGTTATTAGGTGCATAATCCTGTACAACAGAACTGGCGACTCCGCTGGGGATGCCCGGACTGCTGTAGGTTGTTTTCTGTCCTCCTGACCAGTTTTGCTTGTGAGTCTGTTTATGATTTGTTATCATGTTTCAATACTTGCTTCAGCATTTGAAAGTCTATGTTCCCGTGGATGTCTGAGCTGCGTTGGCAATTGTATTCGAAAGCCATCCAGTTCCATGCTTCCTTGAGTACCCAGTTCAGTTCCAGTTCAGTGTACCATTGCGAGTATGACCCTTGTCATTGCAGCTCATCAGTTCCTTTGGTACCATATTCAGTAGCACTGCTATCATTCCAGTGCATCAGTTTTTTCAGCTCTGATATGGTCAGCCCAGCAGTATGTCCCAGATGTGTGTCCCCTCTAGACCCTTATGATATACACAGTGGTTGTTTATGTATCCTACAGGTCTCCCTTTTCAAGCCTCATGGTTATTTTTATCTATCTTGATATGAGCATGGGTATGCCTGCCTCGTCCATATATTGAGATTCTTCCTCATTCAGTATTTGAGGCCATGTATATGTCAGGCCCCCATATTTTGGACCCCATTGTTATTATTATGGTATATCTTGATACGAGCATGGGAATTCCCACCTCGTCCATATGATCAGATGATTCCTCATCCATTATTGAGGTTATGTACTTTTAGTTCTTGCAGTTGGTTCGGGATCGTTGTTCCAGGCTTCAGTTTGTTTCTTCTCTTCTCCACACCACAAGAAAACCATATATGACTTATGATGTCCATCGGCCATACGATGAGCTCCTGCCCTCGCACATAAGGGGGCAATCTGTTAACACCCAAAAAGTGTTCACTACCTCATCTACCCCACTGCATGGCTCATTCGTCCATTTTCCTACTACATTTCCCTGAAAATCCCACTAAAAAGCCTCCAAAAGGCCTGAAATGCCTCCAAAAGGCTTAAAATGCCTCCAAAAGGCCAAAAAACCCCTTTTTCCTCCAAAAATATCCAAAATTCCTCTAAAATAGAAAAAATCCCCAAAAGGGAAGAAAAAATATAAAATAATGAGGAAAAGGAGGAAAAAACCCTAAACAAGCTGCCCTAAACCACATGGTTTCCAAAACCATGGGCCAACACTCCACCACTAAAAAACTATAAATAGGTGATGGAGACCCCTCATTTAACATCCACAGTCATAAGCAACCTTACTCTGCCAAAACAGCTCTGGAAGCCCTAGCTCACTTTTGAGCTACTTTCACCATTGAGAGCCCCTTTTGGCCCATTTCCACCACCGGAGAAAGAGAAGGAGCAGCTGGAGCTCGGAGCAACCTCACGGATCAGCGTAAAGGGCTTCACCAACCTCCACATCGGAGGTAATATCAATAAAAAACCATTCTTTATATTTTGCTGTTTTGTTTCATGCATGTGTTTTAAATTAGTTTTTATTCCTGTTTAGCATTGTTATTTACTTTTTACTAAACTGCTACTAAGGAGTCAGTTATCCTTAGTAGGTGCTCATTCGTACAAGCTAGGGGTAAAACCCTAGCTACAATTGCAGTGAACCTCTTCTTCAATTATCTCTCTTTTCTCCATACAGGAACTCTTTACATCATTTTGTTGCTGTTCTTGAATCATTTGATTTTGAATCTCCATGAAAATGTCAGAGATCTTAGTATCAGTAAAGTCAGATTTATTTGTTAACACTTTTGGTTTTTTATCTTTCATAACTTCCTTGCTGTCATCTTCACTACCATCCAATTCCTATTGAGATGATGAATATTCTATTGCTGTAACCTTTTCCTTAGTCAGTTTGGGATTTAATAACTTCTTCATGTTTAACCTAAGCTTGTTCTTCAGCCTTGTATTAGGTCTCCAGACTGCTCCAAGCTCTCCTAGCATTTTTTGAACCTTCCCTTGATGTGTTACTGAAGGAAATTCAGCAACCTTCATTCTTTTCTTTTTGGACACTATTTCCTCTTCAAAATGAGTGTGAGTTTCTTTCTTAGAACAAACCCTAGTTTCATTAGTAGCAGAAACCCTAGCCTCATCAGATAATTATTTTTCATCCTCTTCTGACAGCACTGTAATAGGGCTCTACTTCTGCTCCTTAATATCTCCCTTTACATATTGATATAGTTTTGCAGGTAAAACTTCTTCTACTGGCTCAACCTCTTTCATCTCTGACTTTGAATCTCTGCTTTCCTCAACATTAACTCGCTATCCAAGCTCAATGTTTTCATTTTCCTGATTTGAAGCTTCTCTTGGTTTATCAGCTTCTTCATCTTTGACTATGACCTTCTTTCTAAGTTTCTTAATCAGAGTTTGACCCTTATTTACTTGTCTCTTCTGGGACTGTTCCTCTTGCTTAGTCTTGAAACCTAACCAAAATAAGAAGTGCTCCCATGTCTTTTCTCTTTTCTGCAATTCAGTACTTATGATCAGTTTTATAATCCCATGGTGAAAAAGTGATTGTTTCATATGATCTTGGTGTTCTTTCACCCTACATGACATCTTCTGTAAGCTTTTCAAAAAGAAGAAAGGAAGATTCATTTTAGATTCATTACTTAGATGTTGACGGAATCTAAAATGATACTTAAACACAAAGTAAATCTCCCCTCATAGGTGACATAGCTTTGTAAGATCTTGATAGGCTCAATCCACTCAGGTTTAAATTTTTGAATGGGAACACCTTTTCGCCAGTCTGCTACTACACCTGGAAGCAAATATCTTTGAGAATGAAAGGTGAAGGGCACCTTTTTGAACCAGAATTCTCCCTCATCCAAAATCCTCGTTGCTTTTGCTAGTAACTCCCTGGTTAGTTTGAACTACAAAGTGTCCAAAGACACTACATCCTTGTTTAAACATTGATCAAATTTGTAAGAAACCTCTGAATGATAACCTTCAATCTTTTCGAAGAACACTAACCATCCTGCTTCTGCAAACAATTGCGGACAATCTGGAAATTTTTTGACCCAGCTTAAGTCTGAGGGTTGTTATAGCTGATTTTACCACTCCAGGTGAATCACACTTGTATGGCCTTACCCCTGTCCCTCTGCAGACTCCTTATACCCCTTGGACCATTTTTTGTCCTTTGATGTTTCCTTGACCATCCCTAAAAACATGTGAAAAATGATACACATGACTTTTAAATCCTTAATCGCGTATATACGTGGTTTTGACCACTAAAACCGCGTACATCGGGATGTGTACAAAATACAAATCCTTTTGGAGTTTTCCTTGACATGGATCCAACTCACTTGACTCCTGGCCTTCCCTATTCCTTGATATTGCTCGGATTCGACCTTTCATTACCTCTTTGAAAAGATATATAAGGAACTCTATGGTACATTGAAGGCATATGAGAGAATTGAGAGAAAAGAAACTATAGTCCATTGTTGCCGAAACTTATGCTTGAGTCTACATCCCTTTGTCCCTTGGAGCACTTTCGTGTTCTTCCCAAGCTTTCCATTTGCTTGTGAGCTTGCTATCGAGAGATGGAGGATTGAGGTGGTGGAGGCCCAAGTGGGGGATTCAGTTTCTCTGGTTCACAGACGTGCCGTCAGAGGTTGTATCTATTGTAATCTCTGATTTATATTAGTAGAAATATCTTTTCTTGTCCAATAATGTGTGTTTGAATGAATATTTTATCCATGGGATTATGTCAAATGCTTATACATTATTGATTATATATTATAGAATAGAGCTAACACCATGATATATAGAATGCTTGTATTGTTTACTTGTTGTTGAGAAAGTAATTTATCAATTCAAGCTGAAGTTGGAAAGCTCAATGGGGATCTACTTCAACCGTCCAGAATAAGGTACGAGGTCTGATCCTTTAGTGTTAGACATTTAATTTCCATTGCATATTGGAAAGGATTGATTTCTGGAGTCAAGTTGTCTGTTTTGGTACCCCAAGCCATAGGAATTTATCTCTGTAATAGAATTGGCGACTCTGCTAGGGATGTTCCTTGTTTTTATTTGGAGGTTTGCAGGCACAATGGGCCTGATATTCTTGACTTGCTCTTTGTTTCTCCTTGTTTCTATGTTGTATTTTATTGTATGTTCATCCATTGACACTCCCCTTTATTGGTTTGACTCTTGGCTTGCTTTTTACCATTGCCTTCTCTGTATACATAGGTTTTTGGCCAAAAGTCACGTATATACGTAGTCGCTCTTTAAACAGTTGCGTACATCCTCCCTTTTGGTGAGTTTGATGTTGTGGGAAGTTGCTGGGTGGGTTGTGAGTGTGGTTGGGTCTTCCTTGGGTCTGATGTTGTCTGTTGGATGCTTCTTTTGTGACCAGAGACCGCTTTTTCATTGATTTTTCTTTGAAAGTAGTTTTAGTGATTTATCCTTTTTGTTTTGCCATTAGTGCATTACTCTTTTTTGTCTCGGTGTCTTGCTAGGCTTGTATTTTATACTTGCTGCAGATACTGAGAGTTTTAGATGACTTTTATTGCATTTTTCATTGTTTTATCTTGAAAAATACAAAGTAGTTGCACTCTCAGTTGCATCTTAGATATGGATTTGAGGAGGTACTTTCATTGGATTTCTTGGATGAGAGTTGTGTTCAGGCTTTCATATAGGAAGGAATGCATTGGAATTCGGAAAGGAATATATATTTATGCATCTCATGTAGTGGCATACCCTATTTTTCATTTGACAAAGATTGCACTTAGCATTGTTTATTATGGTGTGCATATTTATTTCACTGCTGATTCATAATTTCATTAGTTGCACGACCATTTCTCTTTGAGTAATTACAACCAACTAAAATCAACGCATAATAAAATGAATTACACTCTTTTCTTTTATAGGGTGCACCAACAAGAATAGGTTTTAGGGTCTTGGAATAGTTCATTGTGAGTAAATTCTCCAAGACCACTAAACGACAACATGTATGTGTCTGTCCAGGTGAGTGTGTGAAATCCTTGGTATAACCAGTATTTCTCATAATCCTCCTCTCAAAAGGGAGTTAAGCATGAGCCAGTGTGAACAGTTATGATTGGGATGACCCCTGGTTGTAACTGAGTAGCACTGGAGATATTTCTAGGATTGTATTCGTATTTGGGGGCTCTTTTGAGATTTTTTGGCTTTGCTACCCTTCCCATACGGTCGATCCCGCCTACGACTATCTACCTGAGCATTGATTATATTGAGGTGACCTCAGTGGCCTTACCTAGGATATCGAGGGGGTACTTTACAGGGGTTATTCTGCGGGTGTCCCAGCGAGGTAGAGGTCGGACATCACAGTCGCTTTATGCATTGAAGTTGAGGGCCACTATAATTGGTTACGTACCTCCACTTGTAGTGTATGGGAGTTTCAAGCCTCTCATAGGTGAGACATACCTGCTGCATTTGGGAGCTCACATATCCTCCCCTTAGTTTGCTTGTATTTTGGCTGTAGATTTTCTTAGGAGTGTGCTCTTTGAGCGCTAATTGGCCTTTGGGATTGTGGTTATTTGAGTATATTTATGATCTCTTGAGTTTGAGTCCTTTTATTTTCAGCATGCGTGGTATCCTATCACCCATCCTTGGTCCTAGTAGGGACCCTGGTGTCAGACTGGGGGCATCACAGCCCCTTATCATGCTCATAGATTTGGGAATGGTCATATTCCATCCTCTACTCCATTTTTGGAGGATTTTTATTCCTTTTTCTCGGTCTTTACACCAGTGGTCACTCTCATGGGGGTGGTAGTGGATGCGTGAATGTTGGGTCTGCACCTTACTTTCCTTTTTATATCCCATCATTCACCGCATTGTTTCCTTTGGGTGTAGTTGTCATGATCATTCCTCCCTATATCCTATAGTTTGGATTCTTTATTGACTATTTTGGGTTGTTTTGGACTAATATGGTTGTCATGTAAGGTCCCGTTTTTGTACACTCTCTCTGAGGTTTCGACCCGTTCGTGCCTATCACAGGTATCATGTCTAAACTAGCATATAGGTTAGGATTTCACATCCACTTGCATTTTGCATGACCTTATGACTATTTCATTTTAACCTTAGTTACGAACCCATTCCATGGTATCATTGAACCTTCATGCTGCTGTTAGAAGTGATATTATGTGAATGGTAGAGCTTTCCTATACATGGGTGTCCTAGTTAGCTCCCCTTTGCATTTGGTACCCATGCTGTGAGTCCTCTCTTAGGTCTAGGAGTCCCTTTTAGTCCTGCCATGTCCTTGAGCAAGAGCTTCATACTCCTCTTGAACTTTATGCTGGCCATTTCTCCAGGACTCCCTTATGTCAAGTTGTAATTGCAATAACATGAGCTTTGATTGCCTTATTGAGCCTTACGTCAGCTTCCCTCACATTGATTTTCAGCCATATAGCCTAAGATTGTCTCATGTCTAGCCATGCAGAGCCATTTTATATATCCTTTGTAGCTTGATTCCCTTTTTTACCAGGAGGGGATTTTCCCCTGAGTGTCGATATCCTACACGTGTGTCCTTGCATTGAGCATAGGTATGTTCCACTCTTTGGAACTAGTTTATTTGCCCCTATGACACTCGTCTCCTCCTAGTCTGTAACTATAAAGCAACTTTATTCTTTTTCAAGCTTTTTAAATATTTGAAAATTTTCAAAAAAGTCAAAAAACCAAAAATCCAGACAAGGACAGATGTTATCTTTGGCAGCTGTTGAGTCGTGTCGCCTTCGAACAGAGCACTGTATATCACATCCATTGCTTGGGTTTATAGTTTGAATTTAGGAGCTGTACTCATTTATCTGATTTTATCTCCACCAACTGGTTAAGCTTCCAGCCCCCATGGAGCCTTTGTCGATACCTCCTATGTCGGAGAGATGTCCCAGTTTGTATATCAAGTCTATTTTTCCTTTATTCAATCACCATATGCCATTATTCTCTTGTTCGAAGGAATTTGAAAGCTCAGTCAACCATTCCTCAGTTATCTTGACTTTGCATGTCATCCATTCCCGGTACAGATACTAGTTCATGCACCTTATGATCAAGTCCTTCCAAATTATACAGCTTTGCTGAGTACCTCATGTTGGATGATGGGGGATTCCTTAATGCCCTCCTTCCAGTGGATTTCATCCCATCGACTTTAGATCATTTATTCTGGGATTGTAATCTAGAGTCATTTTGAGTGCCTTGAGACTTGCAGTCATCAGTGGCAGGTTCTCTCACCATCGAAATTCTTTGGGAATACATTAATGTCCCCTAATTGATCGATTCTCTCAAGTGTTCGACCTCAACACATTTATTCACACTTGTTTGTTTGCACTCTAGTACCTTGATTCCCATTTTCATTATCAATAGGTGATCTCGCGTCTGTTAACGGTATACATCAATGACTGGTAATTAGACAATGGAATACTTTGTTCGACCTCGACACCTCTATTCACATAGTATGACATGTACTCATAGTGGTTTGTGTAGAATACCTTCTAGATTGGTGATATCTCTTAAATGCTACCTCCTTGATCGTGCCAGTGTTCATGAGATTTCAGCTCTCGTGACTTGATTCCAGTATATGTTAGACATTCCCAGCCACTATGGAGATCTTGATCCGTTATATATCTTCAGCCATTATGGAGATCATGGTCCTTTATATATCTTCATCATGGAGATTTTGATCTATGTATATTGTATGTGGCGATGACTACTTATGTGATATCTTGTATTATGCCTATTCATGGCCACTGTACTCTTATGTATCTGGGACTGCTATATGTATTTGCAGTTATGTGCAGAGTTGTATCATTGTACTATGTTGATTGGGTGGCTGGTCTTCCATTTGGGATCCTTCATCACTTCACTTCTGGAATGGACTTATAATGTATTTCGGCCATCGTATGACTCCTGTGACCTCACACATTAGGGGGCATCTGTTATAGCTAATTTTACCACTCCAGGTGAATCACACTTGTATGGCCTTACCCCTGTCCCTCTGTAGACTCCTTAGACCCCTTGGACCATTTTTTGTCCTTTGATGTTTCCTTGACTATCCCTAAAAACATGTGAAAAATGATACACATGACTTTTAAATCCTTAATCACATATATACACGGGTTTGACCACTAAAACCGAGTACATCGGGATGTGTATGAAATCCAAATCCTTTTGGAGTTTTCCTTTTTCAGATTTGATCTTGTCACTGAAGGGACAAGTCAATCTAGACAAAAAATTTATGTATGTTGAGAGAGATCCAGAGAGGGTTAAAGCATAAGCATACGTACAACATGCTGACCTAGAATTCTTAGTCAACAAGAACATTCATACCCAGTACAGTCAATCTTTCAACAGAGTCATGCTGGGTAAGGATGCAGTCACATACTGCAGAGACACACAAGCATACTTTGCACAGTCATGCTTGAAAAAACACAGTCCACCCATAAAGTGAAACTCACTGTCACACTGGAGAATACCCCATAGTCCACAAAAGAAAACAGGCTCATGGTCACCTCATGGTCATGCTAGGGAAGGACCCACAGTCCACCAAAGAAAACAGATCATGGTCATGCTAGAGATGGACACACAGTCCACCAAGAAAATAGAGCACGGTCATGTTGGGGAAGGACCCATAGTCCACTCAATAAAATATATCACAGTCATGTTAGTGAAGCATCCACAGTTCACCAAGAAACACATCATGCTCACGTTGGTGAAGGACCTAAATTCCACCCAATAAAACAAATCATAGTCATGCTGGAGAAGGAACTGTCAAGGTATCATTAAGGAACATGTTTTTTGGCTGTGTTGAAGGACCCATAGTCCACCAATAAAGTGCAAAGAAACAAATCACGGTCATGCTGGTGAAGTACCCACAGTCCACCAAGAAACAGACTCACAGTTACACTGTGGAAGAACCCATATTCCACCCAAGAAACAGGCCACGGTCATGCTGGGGGAGGACCCAAAATCCAATAGATTCACAGTCATGCTAGTGCAAAGTGACCACGTGTAAGGTGTAAGAAGGAAATCCTAGCATGGGGGGTGGTGCAACAAGATATCACATGGAGCATCAACAAAGATTGTGCAAAGATCATGCAAAGGGAGAGAGTTCAGTCACACTCCTTAAGGTAAGGTATTAAAACATTAATAAACATCACATATGGACAAAGTAAGATAAATGATCATGAGTCAACCCAAGTGGCCACATCAAAACAAACAACAAACCCAAAAGGTCAAGGTGAACCATATAAGGTGGATATGCAGCTCCTTTATAGGACCAACAAGACCAATAATATTTTCTCTCTCTCAAGGTACATTGTTTTATATATTTTTGTCATCACTGTATAAGATTCATTGGTTATATAAAGTAGAACCAATCATACCCACTCCATAGCACAACAGGTGCACAGCAATGAGTTTTATAAGAAGATATTTCCACACCATAGCCATCTTTCGAATCAACAACAATCACAATTTCCTAATGAGTTAATATGCACTCCACACAAACATGACGAAATCAAAAAACATGATATGCCATTTAAGAAAACATTTAGAAAACACATTTCAAGAAACACACATTAAGTAATATTCCATTTAAGTATTGAAGTAGAAAAAGAATGTATATGAAAACTCTACATGGGCATGGGTAGCAAAATTTGACAAACAAAAACTGGTTTCATCCTTTTAAAAGTAATATTAAACATAATTGTTGAACTAGCCAACAGTTCAACAATCTTCAAGAACCATGCATCAAGAATGCATAGAGAAATATTTGACAATCGATAACTTCACATAGAGTTATCCCAACCATTCGGCATTCGAACCACTCAACACACCTAAAGATAAGATAAATGAAAATGAGTATAAAATGAGTGTGAAATTTGTACAAACAAATCAACAATAATACAAAAAATACTACTTCATAAATAAGTTATAAGATAGTAGTACAAAAGATAAGATAAATTAGAATGGTTGAAAAATTCACCCTATTCAAATTTTTAATGCAATCCTCAAAAATTCTATGGTCGCTTTCTTCTAACTTGTATGTGTCTTTCTTGATATTGTATGATAGGTTTGTTGTTGCTATAATAGATTCAATTTGTATGAATAGATAATCTATTGAAGCATACTTGTACATGCATTTCCCCTTTATTCTATTGTACCAATAATATTGAATCTCAACACCTTCAGGCCTATCCAAAAGATCAATGTCATTATGGCAATCAAACACCCTAATACCATCCTTATTTCTTATTCTTTGAAATCTTCCAATGTACCAAGTCTCAGAAGAAACGTTGTGCTTTGTACGTTGAGATACACCTTTTCTTGTAGTACATTCAGCTACAACTATAGACTTGCTCTCAAACAAAACCACACAATCTGATCCAATTCCAAAACCAATTGCAACACCCTTTTGGGGGCCCTCTCATCTCTCCTGAAGTATACTCCATTCCTCACTTTATTCAATCTATCTTTCGATAATGCTGGGTTTCCATTCAATTGACTAACCAAACAAGATTTGTGCATGTCCTTTCCATCGATCTCTACCACTGGTTTGGTAGTTATGTTTACAGTTTCATCAACAGAATCTAAAATTCCATCCAACTCGTTCTTGCACTCACTTTCCATCATTTGCAATTCACTATCATTGAGTACCATAAAAGATGAAGATTGGATTATGGATGTGGAATGACCCAATGGAGAATTATAAACTACTTCATCCACATCTTCAAATGTTGGAACATTGTGATCCTCTATCCATGGTTTAAACCACCAAGAATATTCTATGTGTCTTTTTGGTTGCATGCTAAGACCTTGTAAAATTCCCTGTGCATCCTCCAATCCTATCTTGAGAGCTTCTATAATTTTATTATCGGTGGAAATTGAATCATATTGTGACAAGACATCACTTTCCTCTACTGTTTGTTGATGCAATTTGTTCCAGATACTCATTTTTTTCTTATGAGATTTATTGAAATGAAGCCCTTAGGGATTCAATTCTTCTTCAGCAACTCTATTAAGGGTTCCAATAGCATGAAGTAAGTCAGAAAAATCATATGCCCTCTCTACTCCAACCATGCCACCAACTTTTCTAAAGAATTTCTCACATACATCTAACCCAGTCAGGTGCAATGCACATGGTAAGTTAGAGTATTGATCACAGAATAATCTCATCAACAAAACCGCAAAGTGGCAAGAAATTTTCACATCTTGATATGCCTCCCTACTAATGAAATTAATGTTGACATTAGTATTTTCATGTTCTCTGACCCAATGTAGCCATAAGGTGAAGAAATGATGGACTCTTGAATAATTTCACACTCTTTCCCAAATAGTTAAACTAGGAGACAAAAAAATATCAATATAGTGAGCAACGATTGCTAGATAGGTCTCTGTACCCAATGTCCTCTCTGTCCTGCCACCTATACTTCTCATTTCCTTCAAGCAACTCTAGACATGCCTTGAAGCAATGCGTTGTGCTGAACCCCAGTTTTGGTGATCAATCCTCTCTATATCCTCAATTTTAAGCTTGTGGTCATCCACTTTAAAATTGTTATAAACCATTCTTACATGGTTAAAACTAATCAACTCTTTTCCAACAATCAGATCTCGTTGACCACTAAACAAAGGATTAATTAGTTTTTTTCCATTGTGGATGTAATCCTGACCATGAAGTCTTGTTACTTTAAATCCATCATACAACTCAGTTAGCCTCCACCCTTCCCAAGGAATTTGATATCTCGTTCCTGTCATTAAGTAATAATCCTTCATCATAAGCATTCTTCTCCTACTATCCCCATCTGAGGAATGACCAATAATAGGTCTTAAAAAATATTCCACATGTTTCTTTCATAGGTCTTCTACTTTTTCCCATTGTCGATGGACAAAATTTGCATCAAACTTGTTGCACGTTGGATGAACAACCACAACAAAATGAGGAATCTTCTCATGTAAAGGGTTTGCAATAATAACATGTGCATAATGGCCAATCACACAATTCTTGAAGGAATCTGTAATAATCTCATAGCCTGCAGCACCCTCACCAACTATCACGAAGAAATGTTATTGGCACTTATGTTCTTCTTTCTTAACATAAAAACCCACCAATGTATCAGTTTTTGCTACCCACCTTACATATTTTTTCACAACAGTTTCATCTTCAACAAGGCATACGTGAATTGGGCCCTCTATACCATGTTTGGCTTTATAGGAAGCATAAAATTTTCCCATTGTCTCAAAAATGTACTCTTGCTCCCCTGGGATATATGTCAATGATTTTCTAACTTTCCTTAAAGTCGTATATATCGAAGGGCCATCTAGATTCAAGCTAATAAAGCTATGTAATCTAGGACCTCCCCATAACTTAGTCATATCATAAATGGATTGAATCTATGCACTATACCTTCTACCTAACTTTGAATGAACTAGGTTGTGAAATATATCTTGAACAAATTCCCAAACTGCATCTTTACCTTGTAATTTTCCTTGCTTATGAGCCTCACACACATCCTTGCAAAACCTGAACACATACTTCCTTCCTGCAGTTTCGAACAACTTTTCCCTTAGAGACCTTTTCCTTATAGACAGTGTAGCAACCTTTGTCCTCTCCCATGAAAGAGATCGCATTGTTAACCTATATGTATCATTTGCTTCTGTTGCAACAATTTTGAGTTCAGTTTGAGTCAAATGCTCCAACCTTCTCCCTTTCCCTGTATCTCTCCCATGTCTTTTCATGTTGCTCCTTGATTCACGATATAATCGCATTCGAAATTCATCACAATTAGGTATAGTCTTACAAAAATTGCATGTCAATGAATCATAAGGTATTCCTGTTTCAGAAACCCTCTTGCAATGAATATGTCTGTATGTACCATTAATACTGCATTCAATACCATGATAATTTAGTGTTCTCTTGGTATGTTTCTCTATGGCCCACATTTTTCCACCACATTGGTTATCTATTAGAACCTTTGTGTCCAATATCTCCCTTCTTCTCTCAATATAGGGATCCCAATACCCCCAACATAATAATATCGAGCGAGGTATTTTTCCTAGAACAAGATGAAAAAACACATTGGTTAATGATCTACTAACTACTACTAACAAGTAATAACAAATAAAGTAATGTGCATATTCAAATTCAAATTAAATTAAAAATTGGGTAATTTCCACACTTGAAGTAGAAGGATGTGGACTTGTATAAGCCCCATGTAATGGTGATGGTAGTGATGGGATCAAGAATTTAGACAAACATTGTTGGGACTTTTCATTGGTAGGCTTCTTTGGTCTCCCAACTGTTCCACTCCTCAACACAATTGTATCATGCGAAGCCTCAATTGTATTATTAGTAGTGTGCTTCTTTGATTTCATGTGTTCATTTAGAGAACTGACAATATTACCACTTATCGGCACCAAAGAGAACCATCTATTGCATTGTGTACATTACACTCTTACTTTTTTCTTGTCCTCATAGTTTGCAAGTGTTGCTTCCACCACCTTGAACAAATTCGGCTCTTGCGTTTGGTTGAAATCATGTATAAGTTTGATTTCTTGATTAATCTCAAGTTGATCTCTAGCCACTGTTGTCTACTTTTCTTTGTTACCTGAAGGAATTTCATTAATTCCCAACATTGAAATTTGATGTTGATGGGACCTTGTTTTCATATGATTGTTTTTGAAGTTACGAATTGTTCATGCTGCCAAGGATACTTCCCCCGTTCCATAATCAATGCCATAGATTTCACAACAGATATTTATATTAGGTTTTCCATTTTCTAAATATACCTTTAGTGTTAGCTTCTCCTTGACAAACTCTTCCATTAAACTATTCACTTTATCTTCCCAAGATGCTAATACATTAGGATCACCCACAACTTGTTCCACTAACTCGAACACATTACCAACTCTTGGTTGTTTATGCATAGGTTCCTCCACATTACCTTCAATGTTTTTAGAGATTGGTGTTCCCTCCATTACATTTGATTCCAATGTATCATCAACCATCGTGCATACTTTCCTCTTAATGACTACATTCGTTGTTGTAGGTTTCTTTATTTCCTCTTGCTTTGCATTTAAAGGACATCTAATTGAGCCAATAATAATATCAAAAGGATATTCAATGACTTCATCATTCACAATTTCAGAATGGATATCAGCATACGTACAACCTTTTTGACATTGGACTGTGCCAAGTGGAAAATTCCATTCACCAATAAAAATTCCAAAGTCCACAACATCACTTGGATCCATCTGCATTTACATCCATGTGTACCTTTTAGTTGGGTAAGAAATGAATAAAATTATAACATTTTTTTCAAAATTTTGGATATAATAAGGCTAAGAAATGAGGTGAGTGCATCCATAAATAAATGAAAAAAAAAAGTAATTCAAATTTACACATGCATATTAGTTCATTAATAAAACAAAGATCTAGGAAGCAAAGTATGCACTTTCAATTTAAATCTCTAAAAAGGATGAAGAAATCTTACTATCGGGATGAAACACCTTGAAACAAAATGTATTGTTAGTGGCTTACTCAAATAGCCCTCCCCAAACTAAAGAGTCAGCTTCAACGTAACTGCAGAAGATCAAAAGGTGATCAAAACAAGAGACGAAAAAACATAGAGGTGATCAAAGGTCTTTGTTCTTTTTGGAATTTAGTCTTGTTATTTTTTATGGAAATGCCCCAAGCATTACAATCCACTCTAGGAAATTATAAAAACATATTAATTGACTAATATTCCCAACCTGCAAGCCTAATCCCTATTCTACATGGTGTTTGGCCTTGGGGAAAGAAAAAAAACTTAGTAATAAGTGAACTTGCCTAATAAATGAAGAATGGTCTAAGGAGAGATAAATTTGTTCAATAGTCACTCATAAAGCTCAAGTAAACCATTTTGGAAACTTCCTACATAAATGCAACAACTCTTAAATTCACTCCCTAGATCTTTGAGATTAATTTTGCATCCAAACGGTGAAGATTACGTAGTTGGTAGATCTTCCACAGCTCAACAACACAATGAAATTGAAGCCATAAGACTTTAAGCGACCTAAATCTCTCACATTAGTGTGAATAGGTATTGTAGCTCTAATGACAGGTAACAGAGAGAAATCAGCAAGATTTTGGAAGGGAGGCATTTAATTTCACATCATAATCTTAATATGCATACTCCTTTTATCATCAACATTGTATACCTAGTCAAATTGATGTAGACAGTGCTGGAATTACTCTTACACAAGTTTTTAGCTATGTAGAAGATATGTGATGACACATCCTTTGTTAACATAACATTGGACTGGTCACCTTTTGGTAAACAAGGCACATATACTATAGAAAGCATAACATGTTTTATAAATGTTATATAATTTGAAAAAAAGGAATTATCAAACTTCATATAATGACAATTAGTATTAAATATAGTTCTGAAATTACTCTTCTTCTATTAAATAATTTAGCTATGTAGAAGATATGCTATGAAATATTCTCTGTCAACATTGGATTGGTCACCTTTTAGGTTGTAAGAAAGGGGCATATAATAGGATGCATAAAATGTTTTTTTAAGGTTATAATATGCCAAAAATGAATTATCACACTTCATATAAATAAATCTAGTTTAGAGACTCTTCCAGATAACTACATTGAGAGGTCAGATAACCAACTTCACCACCAAGATCAAAATACCAAGGAATACATCCCATCTTCATCCTAACTTCAAAATATGTCTACAAGGCATTACAAGAAGAACCCAGTCATGGCTTATCCAGGGAGGAACTTATGGACCTGCCAAGAAACTGATACAAGAGGAGATCAACGTCTGCCTCAGACATCCAAAGGATGTAAAAAATCTAAATTATGTCATACTCTTGAAAAAATAAACATCAAAGATGTCAAAGAGAGTAGGTCAAGCTCAAATTAAAAGAGCTTCATCGATCCATTCCCCACTATTTCACCTTCATGTATTTCACTGAACTGTAAGAGGCCAGATGCCATAGAGAGTGCCTCCTTGGATAAGCCATTTGCCTTCTTGTTGTATTCTTTGTAGACATGAGAAAAATCAAGGGAAAGAAAGGATGATTCGAGATTCCTGATATTTTGACACCATCCATATTCCCGATTCTTGAGAAGAGTTATCATTGTCACCAAAGCAACTACTTCCCTCACCTTGGGTTTAATCCAACACATGGAGGGATTACCTAAGAGCAACTAAGTTGTAAAGATAAATGTAATTTCAGAGAGACTTAGGTTTCTACATCAACTATGAATGATTTCTTTCTGTAAATCAAGTTGATGTTAAATAAATGTTTTCAGAAAGATGTTAGTTGATGTTAAGTTGATTTCAGAAATGATGTTAAATGATTTCAGAACTTTTTTCAATGTTATTTATTAGTCTAGAGTTACAGTTTGAATATTAATTAATGTATGTGTAAATTCCCTCAAACTACAAATCTGAATTATTAATTCAATTACTGCTATAAAACCTACCAGAAATGTGTCTTTTCAAACAACTATGGTCCATTTTGTAGATTTTGTAAGATCTTAGCTCTGTCTAATACCAAGTTTACATTTTTTCTATGATGCTTATTAATGCACAATGCGCTATGAATCCATAAGACACCAACAGTATTTTTTGGCGCTACTTTAATTAGGTGAACCATGACTTCCGTATAAATGTAGAGGAGCCTAATTGGGAAAGAAGCTTCACAAATATATTCACAGAAGAATGGAAGATTCAAAAGGAAGTAATATTTAGTGCAGGGGCATACTCTCATCACTCTTGCCAAAGCTCTCTCTGTTAGTAGAGTGCAGCTCAGTCATCTTCAAAAAAAGGGAGGATCAGTTATCATCAATGCATCAAGAAGAGAAAAAATGAAAAAGCGAAAAGGAGAAATTCTAAGCCCTCAATGCATCACGAAGAGAAAAAGCGTTCCACGTAATGAAGTATCTATGATGGAAATTGAGGCTGATTTAGGAGGAGCATTCCATTGTTTTGGCATATTTTAAGGAAATATGGTTTTTTGGTACATGGATCAAATACTATCTTGCACATGTATGCATACTAAATAAACCATTTAAGTATTTAGTTGGATTAACCCCTTGATTTGAGGAATGTCCTAGATGTAGGGAAAGCATCTAATAGTCAGATCATGTTCCAAATCTTGGGGAAGTTATTCTTTAAAGAGTTTTGAGGAGGCTTTGCCATTATAGAGAGACACCTTCCATGAATTTTATTAGCATGAATGGAGAATTCCCTAATATCATTGAAGACGCTTGGAATTCAAATAAGGGAGGGATGTCCATCTTTTAGAGGTCTTTAATTGTCATGTACACCTAAATGTGTAGATCTAGTAAATAGTCATTCCTAGTTTTGTTGCATTCCCTCATGATATTATAGTAAATAATGGTATTCATCCTTTTCTCTTTGAAGTTGTATTCAAAAAGGATGGTATGATGAAACATGGAAAGGAATCACAAAACATCTCAGCATAGGGAATTCCATTCCATGAAAATTTCCTGTCAATTTGGGAATTACATTCCATGCAAATGGGAATTTCCAAATTGCAGCAACAACAGAGATTTTCCAGAAGTTAGTTTGTGCTTGTTTGAATACTTTGGCTATCAAAATATAAGAAAAGCAATAGATGGAATATTAAATGTTGGAAAGGATGAAACTAGCATTGAATTCTCCTCTGTGCCTACTGGAATGTATATTAATTAAAGAATATCATCCATCTCACTGTTAAATACCTCGTATGCCATGTCTTTCTTTAATGTTGATGTGCTTGTGGCATACAGACTATGCATTTGACAAATGCAATGCAATCAGAATCTTACAGTATTTAGTTTCATATCCCATCGAAACACCTATTTAAGAGTTGATCACATTGATTAAGTTTAACATACATGAGCATACCCAGATGTAGTTTATTCACCTAGGGTCTACAAAATCATTTAAGGAGGGAAATTATTTTCTTTAAACCTAAGACCATTGATGAGCTTAATTAAGGGCAGGTGATTTTTAACTGTGCGGATAGGGTTGGCATAAACATGGCATCATTTATTAATCTCCTAGAAACCCGTCTTCTCTTCTCCTAGCTTCAAGCAGTGAGTTCCTTCCTCCCAACCCGAACTTCTCTTCTACTTGCTTCCAGCCTATGAAAAAAACACCAACACAATGTTCTATTCCCTACTTGTTTATGGATGGGATAGTATACATAGTGAACTACATTATTTTAAGTCCCGTGTCATTTGTTTAATCTCTTCAATTGACTTTTGTATTCCTAGATTGCAGAAAGCACAGGCACACAGCTAAAAGCTACCATAAGTTTAAAAATTTGTTCAAGGAACAATTTAATAGACAATGGGATTGAGAAGCTACTCATTAGAGGAAATTTCAACTCAAAATGGGCCTCCTAAAATGAACTAATAAAATAATAGTTAAAATAATAAAATAATATTTATTAATTTTGGAGGAAGAAAAGAAAAAAACAACTTTTTTGTTTGTATTTTTGACATATCTCCCCGTGTATTTACTCAAATTTCAATCGAGAGAGCTCATTGGATGCGGAATTAAATTCCAAATCCAACGAGTAGCCACTTGGCATACTTTTGACGGACCCCTCTACCCCAAAAACAAGAAATACCTGAAAAAATGGAATGATGATGTCATCATTCCATTTTTTCAGGTATTTCTTGTTTTTTGGGTAGAGGGATTTGTCAAAAGTATGCCGAGTGGGTAATCGTTGGATGCGGAATTTAATTCCACATCCAAGGAGCTCTCCGGATCTAAATTTGAGTAAAAACACAGGGAGATATGTCAAAAATACAAACAAAATAAGTAGTTTTTTTTTATGATACCTATCCCCAAATTTATATTAAAAAAGTGTTTAAGACCTATATGGTATTTCAAATTTAAAGCAATTTCATTGGCTAACACATGATGACATGGAATTTGAATAAAAGTTAAAAGGCCCATTTTGAGTTGAAATTTCCTCTAATGAGTTTTCACCAGAAACTCATCCAAAATAGTTTGGAATATTCCACAATAGCATAATTATTAGGTAGATAAGATAAGATAATATAATTTTAATAATTTTCAATGAATGACCACAAAAGTGGGTGTAACATCCCCTACCCTCCGACTGACAAAGAGGACACTACCAAACCCTTAACTATCCAGGCAACTAGCCCCATGAACATGTGCATACATAAATAATGAAAAAGAAAATGCTTTGAAGTAAAAGATGCAGAGATGCATAATTATTCAACATACAGCAGAAGAAAAATGATACATTCAAGCATTCAACATGTTCATCATAATTCATTAAACAGTAAATATAATTGCAAAGATGAAATAGTCAAGAATACTTATCTTATGAAGAATTCATCCCGCAACTAGCTACGTCACTGCAATGTTCCACCCAACCATAGGCCAGTGTGCTCCTCAGTTTCTCGGAAACAATGCCACCCCCAACCTGGGCATGATTCCCGAAGGAATAAGGAACAAGTAGGCTTACACATAGCCAAGGATACACAAATCAGCCAAGCCAACAAAGTTGGGTTTATTAGGTCATCAACAAATCAGCCAAGCCAACACAGTTGGGTTTATCATGCCATCAAGGAGTTGGGAAAAGCTGAATGCTAAGATAGTGAGTTCATTTAAGAGCTAAGGATGCCCACACTATAACTAGCCTGACTTCTAGAACACCCACACACACCCAACACAAGGAATCAGTCCCTTCTCTGCTACACAGTCCCTCAGTCCTTGAATTCCCTTCCAGTGCTATTCAGGGGTTGTGGAGAAGAAAGACATCCCTTTAGCTCTATATATGTGGCTTCCAACACACCAAGTTTATCAATCATACCAAGCCTTCATCCCCACTCCAACACACTCCAAATACCAACCACTGCATACGCACAACAAAACAAGAGATTCACAGCTCTGATTGGGAAATCCAATTCCTGATTTGTTCTTGGCCCTATCATGGCCAAAATGACCCAATAAGAACCCACAGCAACCAAAATGAAAAATGAACCCACATCAAACCAAAATCATGGTGAAAACAATAGCCCTGATCTCAACACAAAAGCAGCGGGAAATACACAGCCTGAAGTTGGAAGAGGAGATCCAACTCTCAGCCTGGACAGGGGAACATATACACAGAACCACAAGTCGATATGGAGAAATACACACACACACAGATAGAACATGAATGGTTCATACAAAGGAATTCATGAATGCCAGAAAACAGCTCCCCTCAGCACTCTCTCTGTGTGAGTAAAAACAATCCCAACTTTTGTATGAGGAGAAGAGAACGACTCTTTGCGTGAGGATGGGCAATAATGGAAGAATGGATTTGTCTTGCTTCCTTGTCCACGTGAAGTGAAAGAGTCCACTGGTGGTGTGTGCATGTGGGAAGGGACTGGCAGTCCTGCCACACACCACTTCCCAACAATAACTGCCCCAACTAACAACAGAATTTTTAATGTGGTAGTTGGCTGATGAGACAAGGAAAGGTGAGTAAGTCAAAAGGGTGGGTGACAACTAAATGGGTTTAATAGATGACACATGGCTTTTCCCCATTGGCCCAAATTTTAATAATTCCCCCTCCTTATCCTTAGGAAAATCATGCCATTTTCATCATGGTTGCATTAACATAGCTAGTTGGGGTTCATTTGAATTAAGATGCATATTTACATGATGCCAAAACTATAATGTGCCATATATCATGATATCCATCGACAACGATTTCAATTGCCAAAACATAAAACAACCAAATCATTGGTGTGGCGTTTTCCTTTAGCTCCACACCATGATTAATTACAATATATACATCATATACATTTAATGCAAACAGGTTCAAAACTGAGGTGTTACATTCCCCTCCCCCTTCAATAGCACTATCCTCGGTTCTTTACAAAATTTGAACAAAATGCTACACTAGTACCGCCTCAGTGTTCCGCAAAATTGAACAAAAATGGATGTTCCAACTGCATGGCATCCTTCAGCTCCCGCATAGCCTCTTTAGGACCGTAGTGCTCCCATTGCACCTTTACCTGCCTTATGGATCGGTTTCAAAGCATTGTGACTTTCCTGTCGAGGATGCACATTGGCTTGATTTGGAACTCTCCATCGGGTTCCACCTAAATCACATCCGAATTTATCACATGGTTAGAATGATGTACATATTTCTTAAGCAAAGAAACATGAAAAACATTATGAGCTCTAGTGCTAGCAGGAAATGCAAGTATATATGCAACTGGCCCTATTCTTTCAGGCACTTCAAACGACCCACAATATCTTGGTGAAAGCTTGGCACAACTTCCAAGCTTCAAGGAACTCTTCTTTTCCCTCACTTTGAGGTAAACATGATCCCCAACATTGAACTCCCTATTCACCCTATGCTTATCTCCATAGCTTTTATGTTCGTCCTGTGCTGCTTTCAGATTCTGTCTAATATTTACAATCTCTTGCTCCATTTCTTTGAGCAATTTAGGACCAAGCACAACCCTGTTCACTAGATTATTCCAAGTCACTGGTGTCCTACACCTTCTTCCATACAAAGCTTCATACGGACTTGTCCCCAAGGATGCCTGCTGTCCATTGTTATAAGCAAACTCTACCAACTGTAAGTAATCTTCCCACTTGGTTGGTTTGTCCATCATGTACGTATGAAGCATATCTTCAAGCACCCGATTAAATCTCTATGTCTGCCCATCTATATGAGGATGGTATGAAGTGCTGAATTTTAGCTTTGTACCCAAATCTGCAAACAACCCATTCCAAAAATTAGAAGTGAACTTGACATCTCTGTCAGAGATTATTTCCTTAGGAAATCCATGCAATTTGAAAGTATCCTTCATGAATATCCTTGCAATGTCATCAGTCTTATGCGTAGACTTAACCAGTATAAAATGTGCTACCTTTGTCAACTTGTCCACCACAACCATGATGGAATCATGTTCACTCCAAGTCAACAGGAATCCTATAATAAAATCCATGGAAATAGCTTCCCATTTCCATTCTGGAACTGGCAAAGGCTGCAGCAAACCTACAGGATGTTGATGCTCACCCTTTACCTACTGACATTTCATGCACCTTGAAATGTATTCAGCCATGTCCTTTTTCATTCCTTGCCAAAAGTACTATTTTCTGGTAGTCGCAATCATCTTTCAGTATCCTGGGTGACCAGAATACAGAGCTTGATGGATTTCATCCATAACAACTCTCCTTAACTATGCTACATTTGGAATATAAATTCTGCCTTTATAAGTAAGAATTTCATCGTCTTCTAATTTATATCCCTCATACCTCTTCTCAAGACTTTTCTACTGCAATTTTTCTTTTACTAGCTCATACAATTCATCTCTTACAATACAATTAACAACTTGTTGCCTCAAATCTGATTGGAAAATACTAAGAGATGCCACATGCATTTCCTGCACCTTCCTACTGAGTGCATCAGCTACCTTATTCTCTTTTCCCTTTATGTGCTTGATTTCAAAATCAAACTGACATAAAAACTCCAGCCATCTCGCTTTCCTAGCATTCAGAGTAGGCTAAACAAATAGATACTTCAGACCACAATGGTCTCTCCTTAGTTCAAATCTTCTACCCATCAAGCAATGCCTCCACATCTTGAGGGCATGTACTATGGCCGAAAGCTCTAGATCATGAGTGGCATAGTTCTTCTCATGCTCCTTCAGCTTTCTTGATTTTTAACATATCATGTGGTTGTCTTGCATAAGGACTCCTCCAAGACCTTGTCTGCATGCATCGGTACAAACCACAAAATCTTTCTCTGGATCTGCGAATTTCAATACTATTGCACTGGTGACAAGATTTTTCAACTGCTGGAAGATTTCTTCACACCTCGATGTCCATTCAAACTTTATCCCCTTCTTCTGCAAAGAAGTGATGGCATGTGAAAGTTTCGAGAATCCTTTAATGAGTCTTTGGTAGTATCTTGCAAGTCCCATAAAAGATCTTACATCTGTCACATTTCTTAGAGTAGGCCAATTCATAATGGCTTCAATCTTTTCAGGGTCCACATATATGCCCTCTTCTGAGATAATGTGACCCAAATATTGAATTCTATCTCTATAGAAGTCACACTTGCTCAACTTTGCATACAGTTGATGCTCCAAGAGCAATTGCAATGTCAACCTCAAATGCTCTTCATGGTCCTCCTCATTCTTAGAATAAATAATAATGTCATCAAGGAAAACAAGAACAAACTTGTCCAAATACCTGCTGAAGACACTGTTCATAAGGCACATAAATGTAGGGGGTGCATTTGTTAGACCAAATGGTACCACTACAAACTCATAGTGTCCATACCTTGTTCTGAAGGTTGTCTTATGAATGTCTTCATCCTTGATTCTCACCTGATGGTAAGCAGACCTCAAGTCAATATTGGAAAATACATTTGCTCCTCTCATTTGATCAAAGAGGTCATCAATCTTAGGAAAAGGATATTTATTCTTCATAGTAACCTTGTTCAATTCCCTATAATCAATACACAACCTAAGTGTACCATCTTTCTTCTTTACAAACAGAACTAGTGCTCCCCAAGGAGACAGACTCGGCCTGATATACCTCTTTTCCAACAACTCTTGTAGTTGTATCTTTAGTTCTAGCATCTCTGGTGTACTCATCCTATAGGGTGTCTTGGACACTGGTGCTTCTCCTAGCACAAGTTCAATTGTGATATCAATGTCCCTCTTTGGAGAAATCTCTGGAATCTCATTAGGAAACACATCCTTGAATTCCTGTAACACCTAATAGTCCTCCAACCTAGTAGTTTCATCCCCTATTACCTCCAAAATCTGAGCTGCATACAACTGGCAACCTTTCCTACATAACTTCTTCAACTGCATTGCTGAAACTTGCCGTACTAAAATCACCTTTGGAATACCTTTCAGAACTACTGGGTTCCCTTCTTCATCCATGCATTCGAAATTCTTATTGTGATAGTCAAGATTTACCTTGTGAGCTTCTAACCAATCCATTCCAATGATAAAATCATAGGAACCAAGTTGTAGAACATTTAGATCTACACAAGTGACCATTCCATTCACGACTAATGGACATTTATTTACCACTTCACTAACCTTTCTCTTAGTTCTAATGGCTATCTGAACTAACCAATATTTTCTATGCTTTACTTTCTTAAAAGCACAATTCTCCACTACTCTAGGAGTAATGTAACCATGAGTAGAACCGGGGTCAATCAAAATAGAAATAGACTCCTCAACAATATTACCTGCAACTTCAACCATAGTTGGCTAGTGATCTTCCTGGCGGTCGTCTAGTGCTACATAAATCCTAGGGACTACCCTTGCTACTTGACCCACTATTTCTACTTCTTGAATGTTGTAGGCTGGTTTTGCACTCTCATTCTTGAGTGGAAAACTTCTATGCATGTGGGGTCCTCCACATCTCTAACATTGGAGTGGTCCTTTATTTTGTTGCGGATATTTAGGATTTTCTCCTATCACTCCAACTGACTTACTCGTAGCTTGGGATGGCTACTTCTACAGATTCCTAAAGTTAGAAGGTTTGAAACCATTCTTTATTTGGTCAAACTTCTCATTCTTCTTGTCCTTCCATGCCTTATGGTAATCAGGTTTACCTTTGCTTTGCACATAGTAATACTTATCCTTCCTTATTGATTTTTCAAGAGTTCTAGGTTCATAAGACTCAATTCTGTCTTTGTAAGACTGAGGCAATCCACTCAAAAAATACTGGATCTTAACTTTTTCATCTATGATGTACCTAACATACCTCAACAATTCCAAGAACTTATTTGCATACTCTTCCATGGTCTGCTGTCCCAATCTCAACTCATAGAACTCCTTAATCTTGTCATCATAATACCTATAAGAGAGGTATTTCTACTTGAAATACTTCTTGAATTATTTCCACTTAAGTCTCCTTTCACTAATCCTCTTTACTTGCTTGAAGTGCTCCCACCAAATGGATGCCCTTCCATTCAGATTGAATATGGAAACCCTTACCTTCATGTTTCCTAAATAATCCTGAACTTGGAAGTACTTCTTTATCCCAAGAAGCCAAGCTTGAGCCTCTTGTCCAGTATTTACCTCACCATCAAATGTAGGAGGTTTACCTTTCTTAAATTCATCCTGAGAGCGATCCTTATGGTGCCTCTTCCTCTTTCCCTTACGAGAAGAAGAGCTTGAATCCCTGCTGGATTCTTTGGAGTCAGATGATCTACTAGAAGTCCTTCTTCTTCTCCTAGTACTGCTCTTACTAACTTCTGGTTTTACTGTACCCTCTCTAGAGTCTATATTTCTTTGCAAGTCTATCAAACTTTGCAACATAGCAGCATTCAACTGATGTTGTTCTTCCTGGGATTTTATTAAGCTTCTCATGGTGTCCGCAATATCCGCCGGTGTCTCTTGGAATATTTTTCCATTAGAATCTATGTCATCATTTCCAACACAAACATTTTCTCCCATGGCATCTCATGCACGCTCATAGGAATCCCGAGCATCATATCTGTCATGGGTTCTCATAACTGAACCACGACTTACTTTACCAACCACACTACTTGGAATACTACCCTTGAAGGTGACTATGATTCTGCAAACATGTTAGTAACACAACTGTTAGCTGCATAACATTTATACAAATCATAATTACTTACCTTCTCATGGAAAAATCATACAATTACAATTTTTCCCAAAACACAAATTTTTCTTCCTTTTCAGCCCTGAAAATCCACTGAAAAACCTCTGAAAATCCACTGAAAAACCTCTGAAAATCCTACTGAAAAACTGCTCAAATCTGCTAAGAAATCCCACTAAAAACTCATTTTTTTGTTATATCGGATCTCTTCCCAACTAACCATCTAATGTATTAGATCCCTAGTTTACTACACTTCTGACACCTTGGTGGACTGATCTTCATCCGTCTTACGATGCACATCGGCTGTCCAATCCTCTAAATTTTTTCAACGTTTCGGGCCGATCTTCCTCTAGCTTTGGACACATCAGCGGACCGATCCTCTAAATTTTTTCGATGTTTCAGGACAATTTGCCTCTAGCTTTCGACACATCGGCTGACCGATCCTCTAAATTTTTTCGACGTTTTCTTTAATTCGAAAAAAATTCTCCTTTCTTCCGCTGCCGCATTGGCTGCTCGATCATCTAAATTTTTTCGACATTTTATGTACTTTAGAAAAATTTCTCGTTTCTTTTACCACCACATCAGCTACTTGATCATCTATATTTTTTCGATGCTTCGGATTCCTTCAAGAGATCCTTCATGACACCTTAGCTCTGCTTCAGTTAAGAACTTTTGACAATGCCTCGGAGAACTTCTCCGAAAAGACTTCGGAAAATTTTTCCGATATTTCCTGGAATTAGAAGAATTTTCAGAAAATTTTTCTTCTCATTTGTGTCACCGTGTTAGCTACCTTCCAATGAATCTTTCTGACACCCCAGCTCGGCCTAGCTGATCCCTTTAGGTCCTTCCAACCAAGAGATTTGGCTCTCTCTTCGCATTTTCTCTTCCGGCGTCATCGGGGGTCCTTCCGACTAAACGAGCTGACGTATCGGTAAACTTTAGCTAATATGAGCTGAAAATTTCGACACTTTGAAAATTTTTTCCTCTGCGGTTCCTTGTTGGGTGTGTCTCAGCTCAAGCCATCCAAGACCGTCGGCTCCTCTCCGCCGAAACCCTTGGCTCTTCTTAGTCAAAACCACCGACAAATTCTAGATTTTGGAAAAATTTCAAATTTTTCATTCCGTAGGTTCCTTGTTGGGTGGACTTCCGCTACGGTGGTCTGGTTTATCAGATGAGCTTCTGGCTTTAGCCTAAGCCATCTGATGTTTTTCACACTTAGAAAAATTTCTTGAAATTTTCTTGTCATTTCTCATATTTTCTCATTTCTTCCTACTGGGCAGAGGGAAAATTGCCTCTGTCACTACTTCTTTGTGGCCCATTGAGGCCCATGCTACAACATGGGATCTGATACCATCAAACTGTAACATCCCGTACCCTTCGACCGGTGAAGAGGACGCTACCAAACCATTAACTATCCGGGCAACTAGCCCCATGAACATGTGCATACATAAAGACTGAAAAAGAAAATGCTTTGAAGTAAAATATGCAGAGATGCATAATTATTCAACATATAGAGGAAGCAAAACCATACATTCAAGCATTCAACATGTTCATCATAATTCATTAAACAATAAATATAATTGCAGAGATGAAATAGTCAATAATACTTATCCTATGAAGAATTCATACCACAACCAGCTACGTCACTAATACATTCCACCCAAACATATGCCAGTGTGCTCCTTAGTTTCTTAGCAACACTGCCACCCCTGAGCTGGGCATGATTCCCCAAGGAATACGGAACAAGCAGGCTTACACATAGCCAAGGATACACAAATCAACCAAGCCAACATAGTTGGGTTTATTAGGTCATTAAAAAATCAGCCAAGCCAACATAGTTGGGTTTATAAGGCCATCAAGGAGCTGGGAAAAGATGAATGCTAAGCTGGTGAGTTCATTGAAGAGCTAAGGATGCCCACACCAGAACTAGCCTGACTTCTAGAACACCCACACACACCCAACACAAGGAATCAGTCCCTTCTCTGCTACACAGTCCCTCAGGCCCTGACTTCCCTTCTAGTGCTATTCAAGGGTTGTGGATAAGAAAGCTAGCCCTCTAGCTCTATCTATGTGGCTCCCAACAAACCAGGTTTATCAAGCATACCAATCCTTCATCCCCACTCCAACATAGTCTGAAGACCAACCACTGCATACGTGCAGCAAAACAAGAGATTCATAGCTCTGACTGGGAAATCCGATTCCTGAGTCATTCTTGGCCCTATTGTGGCCAAAACAAGCCAATAAGAACCCACAGAAACCAAAATGAAAAATGAACCCACATCCAACCAAAATCATGGGGAAAGAAACACCCCCGATCTCAACATGGAGGCAATGGGAAATACACAGCCCGAAGTTGGAAGAGGAGATCCAACTCTCAGCCTGGATAGGGGAACATATACAAAGAACCAAAAGTCGGTATGGAGAAACACACACACACACATCCAGAACATGAATGGTTCATACATAGGAAGTCATGAATTCTAGAAAATGACTCCCCCCAGCACTCTCTCTGCGTGATAAAAAACAATCCCAACCTATGTGTGAGGAGAAGAGAATGGTTCTCTACGTGAGGATGGGAAATAATGGAAGAATGGAGTCATCTTGCTTCCCTGCCGACATGAAGTGAAAGAGTCTGCTTTTGGAGTGTGCATGTGGGCAAGGAACGACAATCCTGCCACACACCACTGCCCAACAATAACTGCCCCAACTAACAACAAAACTTTTAATGTGGTAGTTAGCTGATGAGATAAGGAAAGGTGAGTAAGTCAAAAGGTTGGGTGACAACTAAATGGGTTTAAGAGCTGACACATGGATTTTCCCCATTGGCCCAAAGTTTAATAATTTCCCCTGCTTATCCATAGGAAAATCATGCCCTTTTCATCATGGTTTCATTGACATAGCTGGTTGGGGTTCATTTGAATTAAGATGCATATTTACATGATGCCAAAACTGTAATGTGCCGTATATCACGATATACCATTGGCAACGATTTCAATCGCCGAAACATAAAACAACCAAATCACCGGTGGGGATTTTCCCTTTAGCTCCACACCACGATTAATTACAATATATACATCATATACATTTAAACCAAATGGGGTCAAAATAGGGGTGTTATAGTGGGTCATTGGGACTAAAATAGTACAATCAGTGCAATAGATAGTGGGACTACACAAGCAGTTCCTATAGCTACACTAATGACAACATGAAAAGGTCTACGATATAAGAGAAAAGCTACAAATAGATAAGATACTAGCTCAAAGAAAGAAATATGTAGAGACATAAAATGAGTACATATGAAAAATCTCATCAAGAACATATCAACTTGTTCTGGAACTATAGCCCAAAACTGATAGATAGGAGAGAGATGAAGTCGCCTCCTCATTTGTAATCACCATGAAAGCAACAACGAATTGTAGAGATAATTTAATAGGATGTACTCTAATGAACATTAATTGCACAATGTACTCTTTGCAAAGATCAGGTAATTTGTACAAAGGTGACTACAATAAGATGCATTCTTCTGAGCATAAAACCATTAATGCATACTTTGCATGTGCATCAAAAATTGGTGTAGGTCACACTATACTTAAATAATGATATCCTACTGAGATCTATGAACCAAAAAAATGAGTATGTCACTATACTGAATTAGTGATGTCCTACAAACTTGTACATCAGGGTTTAAGAAATTCTAAAAGTGCATAAACTCCACCACACTTGGAAGAAGTGAGTGAAAGTTGCCAATATAAAAAAATGTGTAGGTCACTATACTGAATTACTGATGTCCTAAAAACTTGTACATCAGGGTTTAATAAATTATGAAAGTGTATAAACTCCATCACACTTGGAATAAGTGCTTTAAATTTTCCAATATAAAAGGCAGAAAAAAGGAAAAACAAGAAAAAATTTATGGTGACAACTTCTCCAAATGGCTACAGTACAGTTTACTGTTTCCTCATTTCAAAAATGATCAAAATAACTATTTTCTCATCTCAAAATCTTAATTCTATCATTTTCAATGTTCAACACTAGTGTAAGTTTGTGAGCTTAGGTGAATACATTTCACCCCTATTGTGAATGGATTCACCTATGTACTAAGTTGATCCTCTCAACAAGTGGGTTAAGCTCACAAACTTACACTAGTCTAGATTCTCAATCAAATTTTCGTTAAATTTGCATGTATGACAATAAACAAAAGAGGAAAGAGGATATGGGAAGACAACCTATTTCCAATTTTTTTCCAAATATTGTGCAATCTTGATAGGCTAGATCTCAAACTAATGGCTTTGATAGCCTCAAAAAGATGTGTAACCAATGGTTTTCACATTCTACATGTTTCCCAAGTCTCCCAAAATCCTGATTTCTTGGTTTGCAAAGTGATACTACTGTACTAGTAGATCCTTCACCTACTACTCTCTCTCTCCTCACAGTACCCAACCTTCCAACTTTATTACCCATCCTTGCAGGAGACTCGAGAAAAAAATTGCTTTCCTCAAAAGTTCTCCTGCATCACCTTTGCACTAACACTTTTTAGTTTTGGAATTAATATCAATATGAAAGGAAAATATTTGCCTATTCCAATGCAATTTGAAATGAGTAAATCCTTTCCAATGATTCGTGTTGAGAGCTCCTATGTCAACATGGTTCTTTACCTTGTGTACACATTTGCTCGTAGGTACCCAGTTTGACAATTGGATTATTCTCTTGTCCATTTGCACTTATCTTTTTAATACCAAGTTTGAAGAGATAGTACACAATAGTGGTTTTTCAAATATTTGATATTCTTGAGTCCTTTGTGAGGTGGCATGCTTCCTATAGAAGGTGGCATGTTGATTCCAGAATGTGGCCACAATGACACAATATCCGCTTGGAGGAGGAAACATTGATTATAAATGCCAACTTTTGTTTATGTACTCATTCAAAGAGGGTTTAATGATATTGTTATGATTATCCATTCCTTTCACACATGATGAGAAGAGAGACACTCTCAAACATAGATAAATTAAAAACACAGCAAAACAAAATTGCACACAGTAAGGATATGGATCACACTTTATTCTTAGAACTGATCTGGATGGATATATATATATATATATATATATATGATCATCACATCCCTTTATAATTAGATCAGAATGGACACCTATCTATCAAATTGGGACACATATTTCCAGCTCTCTAACCAATTCAAACTCTTACTGCGAGGTATGTAACAACTTGCCAATGATACATTTATTCATTTATTTGTAACACTTTCCTTTAATGGAGAAATGCATTCTCTATGATACCTAGAATTTCTACATTAACGTATTGCGAACTTAAAAACAACATTAATAACATTCTTCCTAAGATGAACTTTGTAAACAGTTCTTAGAATAGTAAGACTCCTTCGTGATTCCTTCAAAGTCTTTGTCTTTTGTCAGATAATTTTGAGAGTTTTTTTGTCTTTTTGTCAGCTTGTTCTAAAAACTGAAGTGATAGTCTTTGATGGGAAGTCTCTCAGTTTTGTAAGGTTTTTTAGATGGTTTGAAGGTTGTTTCCTATTTTGCTGAAAGTAGAACTTTCAGACTGATTTTGTTGTGAACCTACTTGAAGTAGAATCTTGGTTTATGCAACTTTGATTCGAAATGAATAACAAGTTGCATGTTTTTTTCTTCTGAAAATAAACAATACCTAAAAAACTGAGAGTGCCAATGCATTACCGAAGGATATGAGCTCACCCTTGTTTCAATCTTCTTTCTTAATCAGTTTCCTTTGTCCCGAAATATCTCTACGTTCCAGTCTCAAAATCATTAAAGTTCAAAAGAATAGAGGGATAAAAAAACTGTCTGGAAAACCCAAAAACAAAAACAAAAAATTGTTGAAACTGAAAACCATTGGAAGTTTCAAGAAGTTTCCAATATGATTGAGCAATTATCTAAAATAATTCTAGAACAATTTTCTGCGAGATGAGGAGCATCCATATCCATTGGGGGTCTACTATCTATTCGTCAAGGATATAAGGTTCAAGGAACAAAAGGGGTAGGGATCCAGACATAGCTCAATAGAGGTATCACCTAAATAATATGTTACCCAAAAGGATCGATCTACAATGGAAATAGAAATTTTATTTGGTATTTATTCAAGAGGTAAAGTCTGCATAACGGTGATGAAATAATAAAATGAATAAAAGGTTCAATTTGGTAAAGCCCGACCATCCTGTTACCGTCTGATTCGAGCGAATCATAAGAGGTATTTATCAGACGGTGTAACGAAGCGTAATAGGAAGATGGGTGGGCTGAGCTGGTATGGGTTGGGCTGGCTGGATCGGATCCCAATCTTGATTCATGCTAGGATTTATTGATTTATTGATTAACATCCAACAGATTGGGGGCGTGCTCCACCAGATGTAGAGGGAATTCGTTTCACCCTATGTTGTCAAAATCGATCCATAAGAAATCATTTAACATGGGTTTAGGGAGTTTCAATCTAATTAAGATCACAAAATAGGAGTAATTACGAACCTGTTGCGTCCTTACCATATCCTGTCCATATGTTTGCATCTCATAGATTGATACCATTGGAGTGAGGGCTTGTAGCATTGGAATAGAGGATTGAATGTGATATGTACTCAGTTGAGTAATCACTCAGCTATGTGGAATGGAGCCCGCAATAAATAAAATAATTAAAAGGCATTTTTAATCAGAGGATTAAACTAAGTATACCTTACCTCCAAGAATGCTATGCAGTGGATCTCCAACGTGCCTCCTCCAACATTGCTATGCACTAGAGAAAACTACCACAAACCCACCACCAGAAAACGATGAAAAAATGCTATGCACCAGAGAAAACTACCACAAACCCACCACCAGAAAACGATGAAAAAATGATATGCACCAGAGGACCAACAATGATATGCACCATAGTGGAAAAAAACAGTGAAAAATGCTATGCACTAGAGGACCAACACTGCTACGCACCAGAAAAAATGCCCTTGTTATCTAGAAAACATGATGGATAAAACCCAAGGACCAACACTGCTACACACCAAAAAAAATGCCCTCGTTATCCAGAAAACAAGATGGAGAAAACCCAAGGACCAACACTGCTATACACAAAAAATAACTCCCTCATTATCCAGAAAACATGATGGAGAAAACCCAAGAAAACACAATGGAGAAAAACCACAGGAAAACCCTAAGCAGCATCACATAGGGTGCACGTAGGATTATGGTGGAGGTGAGGGCAGGATTGTGAAATAAAATATCCCCCATCATATTGCATATTTATATAGTAAAACAAAAACCCTTTTTACCCATAATATAGCACCAATATATTGGTTTGTAATTTTTTTATTTTTAACCCCCTAATATGAATGAACGTGATATCATATTGGTCCCTAGGTGATGCCCTTATGAGGCCCTCCTTAACAAGAAAGAGTAAGAAATTGTGGCACGCGAGCAAAGATGCATCAGACTAGCTGAGGTAATTAAAGGTGCAATCATAGAATTCCCACCTAAAGAGGGCCAGGAAGATGAGGATTCAAATCGTAAGGTTTCTTGGCTATCGCGGATTGCAGTGGAGATGAAGAACCTGCTTGAGGAGCTTCAGGCTTGGCAGGTATCAAGCACACCTCTTGAGGTGATCAAAGAGTGAAGCAGAGCGACACAATGACGAGAAAATCGGAGCAACGTCTGAAGCTGTTGGAAAGATAAGTAAAGGAGAAAAACTTTGCGCTAAGGCAGTTGAAGTTGTTTCCATGATATGGGAAGCACTTATAGAAGATGCGACTACAGAAAAGATTAGGGAAAGCATGCAACAGGAGAATGAGAAAATCAGCATGGCAAAGGTAGATATGAAGAAGCTTCCATTTCAAGAGAAGGTCACAATGATGGCTGAATCAAGCAGTTGCAACAGGAAGTCCAATCTCTCCGTGACCAAGAGTGGACTAGGGAAGCAGAAGTGGAAGCATACCAGTTAGAAGCAGCATGGCTCATAGGCCTTATTATTCCTATGTAGCAGAAACTTTAGCACATGACGCCATCGCTAGAGGTAGGAACATCATAACATATCAGTTCTGACCGAGTGGAACAGTTGGTTGCATATGCAGAGGAATTCACAGTGGAAGTTTCTAGAGTGCAATAGATGTTGAAGGAATTCCAAGACATGGTTGGTCCATCCTTGTAGCCTAGGCTAGAACCTGGGCTAGAGGCATGAGTGCAAGTATTCACATTTTTGTAGAAAATATCCATTTTTTCTTAGTGGTTCGAGACGAGCCACATGTGAGTTTTGGGGTCTTGTTGGGAAAGGAAAAGTGCACAAGGAAGAAGCTGACGCAAAAAAAAAGAAGGAAAAGTGTACGTGTGACAAGGGAAGCTTAGGTTAAGAAGGAGTCAAATGGACCAGCGCAGAAAGAAAAGACATGTGCGTAACAGAGGAAGGAAGCATAGAGAAGAGGAAGCTGCGACAGGATAGCTGCGAGGAGGAAGGCAGATCTGAGTCAGCGAAAGAGGTAGGTAGAAGATTTAATGGTGGATAGGATAAATTCAAGGAATATTACTGAAGGATGAACCAGTAGAAGATGGAAGGATGGTTTTGCGGCTATACTGGTACAGAAGACTGAAGGAAATTTTTGTGGCTATTTAAGGCTATGGTTAATGCATTACAGGACTTTTGCGGCTATGTATGGGCCTACATTTAATATAACGGAGATATTTTGTAGTTACTTGAGTCTGTAATAACTCAGTAGTACTCAGTCAACCATGGGTGGTCTTATAGATGGTATACATAAGAGGAACCCACTCTGTATGAGGGTTCCTGGCTAGTTCAGTCAATTGGATCTTGTTAGATAATATTAAGTTTCAGTTAGATTCAGTAGTTGACTCAGTGAGGAGTCTAGTAGAAGGAGAGGTTGTTGAGCTGCAGATTTTGTAGCTGTGTGCACAGACTGCTAGTAAAGTAGAAGAGTCCGTCCAGGTTGTGTGAAGATCAGTAGGAGTAGATAGAAGCAATAAACCAGATATCATGAGAGCAAGAAGATTGACTCAGAAAGACAAATCTTAAGAGCATTCTACAAGTTGCAGGATGCAAGATGCTACCTATATTTCTCATGCCAAATGAAGAGAACCTTGGTGGTTTTTCCAATATGGGTTTCCATGTTATTTCTTGTATTATATGGATTAATATTGTTGAATGGTGAATTTTTATGTGAATGTTGAATATTTTCTTGTTGTTTATTGATACAAGTTACTATTGAATGTATGTCACAATATCTTTAATGAATGGATGAGTGTTAAGGAATTATTGACATGTTATGTATGGATTCATGGTTAAGCTACTAAGTTAAAATATAAGTCGCTCACTCTCTGCTAAGTATAAGGAATCGGTTGCGTCTCATAGTTGCACCGGTTGTAAAAGTTTAAGGACAAGGTCGTGTTGCGCGGGTGGATTGTGGCACCTAGTTGTGCCACTGTCACAGAGAAAATAACTCCATCCCATTGTCTTTGTCGAGCACCTTGGCCATGCACCAAGGGACTATATTCCCTCGCCAACTACGGAAACATAGTTCTTGCAGTTACACATTAAGATATCTCGGGTGAGACTATGCCTTCCTCATGGGCATTGTCGACTGAGCTTGCTCTGTTGGGATAATGTATTTTGGTGTCTTGTTGGTATTGTGTTGTTGTTGAACCGCAAGTTGAGACAAGAAGGTATATTAGGCCAACAGTGGTTGCAATTATTTTCTTACTTTTATTGATGACTCATAAGAAAAGCATGCGTATATTTTCTGAAACATAAGTATGATGCATTTAGTTTTTTTTAGCAGTTCAAGGCACTCGTGGAGAACTAGAGTGGAAATTTCATCAAAATATTAAGGATAGACAGAGGCGGTGAATATGTCTTGAATGAATTCCTAAAAATTTTCAAGACCTATGTCATACACAAGCAATTCACTACACGGTATACACCTCAGCAGAACAGTGTCACCGAAAGAAAGAATAGAACCATTATAGATATGGCACGCGACATGATGACATCCAAGCATTTTCCAAATGAATATTGGGTTGAATCATTTGCAACTGCTCTATATATTATGAACTAGTGTCTGACAAAGAGTATCAAGAACAAAATTCCTCAAGAAGCATGAATAGGTATGAATCACAATGTTTCTCATTTAATAGTTTTTGGTTATTGTTGTAATGGATAATTCACCTAATAACCTAGGTCTGGGGGTTACCAACATACTATGACCTTGCAGACAATTTGATTATAAAAGCACAAATAAGAAATAGGGAAGTAGCAGGAACTTACTTGTAATAAACGAAGGTTGATCCAAGCTAACTCCTTCCTCTTTGCTTCACTTCTACAATCTCCAGGATAATTCCTCCTTCAACCTGTTAACAAAGATTCTTCCAATATACAGTATGATTCATATATAAAGATGCATGTTAGGCAAATCACATATCATAATGAAATATAGATATTTACCAAGTCACAACACATGAAACACAATATGGAAGAAGTAATCTGCTTTATTAACAGTAATAGAGGGAGTTTAGGTTACAACCCAATGTCTGAACGAGGGACTCCTCTGTCACCAAAGGACTCTGAGTTTCTTTGCTCCAAAGGTTCTGTATAAAATCCAGCAGCATAACTTTGCTCTCCAAGTATGAATATCAAACCCCTCCCCAAGGCCTCTATTTATCTGAAGGAAATGAGGCAGTTCTCGAAGGTTAGGGAGGTTGCAGCAGTTAATGGGATTAAGATAAATGGAACAACTAATCCCCCATTAACGCGTGTTTTTAAAAACTAATTTTGAGGGAGATATGCGCGGGTCTGTAGTAAGGCAACCCGCGCATCATGTGCGACTCTGTAGAAGGACAACCCGCGCATAGATGTATGCGCGACCTGCTAAACATAACACTCGCGCATATGCGCGACATGCCAATAGGGATAGTCGCGCATGCACTCAAAATCTCAAAATAGAAAAGTAACTAGCTGGGCATATAGGTAATGTATTTCATCAAAAACCAAGGTATAATGAAACTGGGCAAACCTCAATCCATAAGTGTCCTTTTGTGTGCCGACCTGAGGGATGTCAGCACTCGGACGGAGAGGTGCCAATCAGCTGTATAACAGATGCCCCCTAGTGTGTGAGGTCAGAGGGGAACGATGGCCGAAATACATTATAATACTAACTCTGGAGAAAACTCAGAAGTCCAGTGGAGCAGAAGGAGTACCTGAAACCAATACATAATAATGTCATAAACAAAGCTATATCTGAGGATGCTATGTTCAATTTACTGGAACACTAGCTCCTTTACAATATGAGAGTACATCATATAATACGGGTAAAACCACGTATGTACAAAGATGGATCAAAGCCACAATATAACAATGATGAGTCTTCAAAGATCTGGAAGCTGGATATGGAAACAGAACATAGTCTTGCGCAACTTAGTTCAGAAGTGAGGAACTAAGGTCTGCATACACGATCCCAAAGAACCAAGTACAATCCAAGCCATGTGAATAAGGGTAAGCTGAAGTCGAACATGGAGAGGATTCAACAGTTTGTCAACCAATAGATGATAATTGACAACTGAAGCAAAGGAATTCACCAATGATGAGAGTGAATCCAGAGGTACTACCGTCAAACTCTAGGTCTTCGTCATCAGGAAGTGCTGAAACTGAACCATATAGTGATAGGGAAGGCAATAGATCCTCCAATGGACCACAAGAGTGACTAGGAACTGGGCAAAAGAAGGTAGACACAAGAAAAAGGATAACAGATATAACGGTGATTGGATCAGGTTAGAAATCAGATAGTGAGAAGAATCCTTGAACAGTGAGCACTACACAGAGATGACCCAAGGCAACGTATAATAGATAGGACAACTAGACTTATCTGTCATGTAGGAGACATGATCAGATTCCCCATAAATAAAGGATAAGAGGAAGAGCAAGGACTCAAAGTGGTAGCTGATCACAGATGTACACTGGAACATGGATATCGGAAGGCAAAAGAGTGCTATGTTCAAGGATGACATGCTGCCATTACTGAAAACAAGAGAAAACTTCTTCCTTTCCTTCCCTGTTAAGTTTTAACGAGTCCAAGAAAGCCAACTCGGTTCCCTCTTCATTTTTTAACAAGCTTGAAGAGATGGGAAAATAATGCTTGATACACTGATACG